>CABHPH010044910.1:0-21487 GCA_902168325.1 Peromyscus nudipes | reverse complement strand
CCCCCCCCAACAACAACAACAAAAACATGTTTTCATCCCCAAAATTATAAAAGAAAAATAGATCTGCTATCAGCTATTATGGGGTGACAGGGGTTCTCTGAAGTCCCAAGTCAAGGACACAAACATGTCAGATTGAGTATTTGTTCCATGCTGCTATGAAATACACTCTGAGTTAGGCAAAATAGCCAACTCCCCTTACAACTATTTCCAGGCTTGTCTGGAGGACACAAGCTGGGTTGTGGCATGGGTCTAGGAACCAAATGTTCTTTTAGAACTGTTGTGTGCACCCTTCAGTCTAGAAGATCTGAATTCCACAGGAGCACTGTTTCATTCATTTCTGTTCCTGTCTCTTTTCCTGCCTCTCAGAAAGCATTCCATGCCTGGATGTTACTTTACTATCAAGTCCCCTCTGGGGCTCCAAGGCATCTGTGACTACTTCATAGAAGAAGGGGTAAGTATTATAAACTCTTAACAGCCACAGGGCCAGAGGTCTAATTTTGTTTATGAAATATGTGGGCTTTTGTTTGTTTGTTTTAAGCATTTATGAGGCTTGGATTGGAATAAACATTGAAGGTAACACCAGAAGGAATTACTGGCAGATAAATGCAGGGTGTGTTTATGAAGGGGGCATTCAAGGGAATCACTTACTGTTTGCATAACTCTGATTTTGCCTCCAACAGAGAACACTGCATATGATCTGCAGAATTAAAAAGCAATCAAGATCACTTAGTCATATACATTTATCTCACAGATCATTCACTATTTCAGTAGTCACCAAAGAAACACTGGAGAGATGGATCAGAGGTTATGAGCACTTGCTGCTCTGTAGATGAAAGACATTGAGTTTCTAACATTCTACCTGATGGCTCATAAACATTTCTAACTCCAGTTCTAAGTAATCCAAAACCCTCTTCTGACCTCTACAGGCACTGCACACACATGGTGCAATACATAAAAGCAGGCAAAACATCCAGTCACATAAAATAAAATAAACACATCATTAAAAAGAAAAGCTTCCTGAACAGAACACTTCGCATCAGAAAAGTAGAGTGTCTCCCTAAGCATGGTGATTCTAAAACACAGTCCCGCATCCAGACACATATCCATGAATCACACAAGTCTGTACTGGATCCATTTTCACCTTTGCAATAAAATATTATCATGTCAATAAACACTACAAAAGTCCTTTGTTTCCATATAATCCCACACCAGAGTGAAAAATATCTCCACACATCCATTTCCACTTTGACAAACACTGATTTATTTTTTAATTGATGTCCTCATAAGGCATACTCATCTGCTCGAATGATGACACAACTAATTAGGTCAAACAAGAAAGAAACACAGGATAGCAAGCCCAAGTAGAGGCCCTGCTTCCCTAGGGTCCTGACCAAGTTCTCTGTGAAGAACCAGTTTGTAACAATGCAGACGAGGCTATATCTGACTGAGTCAAGAGACATTTCAGCTGCTGGGGGAGGGAGGGTTCTTTTCAGACGGTCAGTTTCCCAGCTTCTATGGATGATCCCACACCACCACAACAATGCACATATGGGCAGCATTAATTGCAGTAAGTAGTTTATCAAAATTTTATTGTAGGTCACATTATTGCATGAATAGGTTACAAAATCCACCTTTTCCATATAAATATAATCAGCTTATGAAATGCTAAAGAAACTTACTGATGTATCAAAACGCCGAGAGGAGGCTGAGCACGTGCTGGGTAATAGGTAAAGGCCCTGTCTAGGAGGTAGGCCACGAAAGCAAAACAGAAATGGTGACAAGAGAGGAAAGAGCTCACATAGAACATGCCATTCATGTAGGATGGATTTCTCAGAGTTGTAGAAGACCAAAATATAAAATGACTTAAGAAATTAAACAAACTCTTTCAGGCCTGGCTGGAGCTAGGAACTGTAACTCAAAACAATCAATCAGTCTCTTCAAGCTCTCAGACTTGCCTCTCAAGTGCCCATGCAGGGGTGAGGATGAACAGCAGACAAGAGGCCATCCTTAAAAGTGCCTGCTTAGGAGTTGGACTTTGCTGATATCTGGAGTTGGGGTTTCTTGAGAGTTCTTGGTAGTCCCAGTAATAGTGCACCTTGTCTATGATGCAAACCTGTTTTCTGTCAAGGAGTCTAGAATTTGGGTATATATGGCAGTCCCTCCTCACATATATACCAAGACCAGTTCCTAATGAACACATAGGCCTGTGTCTATAATGAACTTCCCTGATAGACAAGGCCTCATGTTCACTGTTACAACCCATCGCTGGGACCCATGCTGTGTGGCTTTACTGCAAGAAGTCTTTAGAACTCTGAGTCTTTCTCTGACCTTCACTCCATGTGCCTTTTCCCTTTGCAGATTTTGCTCAGGATTCTTTAATTATCATATATTACATCTGTAAGTATGCTATCACACTGAGTCCCAGGGGTCCTTCAGCAAGTTTTGAACCTATGGGGCCTTGGGGACCTATGCCAGTGTTGGAATGACAGGTGGCCATTCCAGTCTCATAACCCTATAATCCTGCATTTGCAGAGGATGGCAATCCATTTCCTAGTGGTTTTAGCAGAAATTCTTAATTTGACACATACTAGCTCTGGTTCTTCACTGTAGATCACATATCAGCTCTCTACAATTCCCTTGGACCCAGAGAATTGTCCAAGATCTTGTTGCTGGTAGAGTAGCTCATGTCCTCGTTCTTACACCAAGAATGGATCCATACCAGTCAAACACTTATGAGACAAGGAGGGATAGGGCTTTTGAAAGAGGAAGTATATGCTAAATAGGCAAATGGAGCATGCACAAATGTGGTATTTATGAGAAGAACTTAATATACATAGATATCCACACATGCAAATAACCATAAAAAAAACAAAAAAAGTATCAGAAATGGATGACACGAAGTTACTATCTTTCATTAAACCCATGCATATATATATGCATATATATATATATATATATATATATATATATATATATATATAAGCTGTTACCCTGAGAAACTAGGGTCAACTACAAGTGTGTTCTCTAGAAAAGGCCCTCCATTCATCTCAGTGCTCTGCTTGCTTTATCTCCAGATGAGGAAGTCCACTATTCTGCAAATGATAGCCCAGAGCATCTGTCTTCTTGGATAGCCAAAATCTAATCAAATATTAGATTTTGCTAATAATCTATGTATGGCATTTAAGAGTAAAAAAAACAAATGTCATGTGGATCTGACTGTTGCAGAGTGCCATGCACTGAGTTCTTCTTTTCATGTGTATAAGAAGCAAGCTGGTCATTTTCAGGGCAGATCAGAAATTCTTGCCAAATCTGTGGCCTTTGGTGTGTCTGGTTAATAAAACTGTCTCTCCTGTATAGACTCCTGAAAAAATCACTACATGCTGTTCAATACTATGAGAAAACTCAGAGTTCAAGGTTTTTTTGTTTTTGTTTGTTTGTTTGTTTTTTATAGGCTTCAGGTTTGATTTTATTGATAAGACCCTTTAAGATTCGTCATGCTACAGGGTGTTCTTATGGAATTCTTTTTTTTTTTTTTTTTTTTTTTTTTGGTTTTTCGAGACAGGGTTTCTCTGTGTAGCTTTGCGCCTTTCCTGGAGCTCACTTGGGAGCCCAGGCTGGCCTCAAACTCACAGAGATCCGCCTGCCTCTGCCTCCCGAGTGCTGGGATTAAAGGCGTGCGCCACCAACGCCCGGCCTTATGGAACTCTTAACAGTGGGAGTTGGAGGTGTCTCTGACTCTTCATACTGCTCTTGAGACCCTTTTCCTTCTAATGGGTTGCCTCATCTAGCCTTGATATTAGGGTTTTTACCTACGCTTATTATATCTTATGCCATGTTTGGTTGATACCCCTGGGAGACCTGCTTTTTTTTTTTTTTAAGTGAAATGGAGAAGATCTGGGGAGGGGAGGCTGTAGTCGCTATAATAATAAAGAATCCAAAGACCTTCAGTCTTAGTGTTCTATTGCTGTGAGGAAACACCATGACCAAGGCAATTCTTATAAAAGAAAGCATTTAATTGGAGGCTTGCTTCCAGATTTAGAAGGTTAGTTCATTATCATCATGGAAGGGGGAATGGAGGCAGGCAGGCAGGCATGGCACTGAGAGATTACATCCTGAGCTATACAAGCAGACACACACACACACACACACACACACACACACACACACAGGGCCTGGGGTGGGCTTTTGAAACCTCAAAGCCTCCCCTCCCCCAGATACACCTTGTCCAACAAGGACACACCTCCTAATCCTTCATAAACAGTTCACCAACAGGAGACTAAGAATGCAAAAATGTGAGCCAGTGGGGGGCACTCTCATTCAAACCACCACACCTTCCCACTTCCCCTTTCTCTTCTATCACACAAGAGTTAAAAGTAGAAACTAGAGAAATATACTGATAAAGATAATAATACTTTTTTTCTTCAGGTTTCTAAGAGGCCACTGATTGTATTATCTATCAGAACATTTTCTAGGAGAAGGAGACTATCTGTCAAGTTGCTTTTGTAAGCCATATCTCAATTTCTGAAATGTTAAGATGTGAAAACCCAGCATCATGAAACTGAGATAATATAACAAATACCTGCAAATACTAGGAGAATTACATATTTTGCTCCTGAAGTACTATTCCCATTGAGTGTGAGAAGCTGAAGTGCAACATGCAAGGAAGAGCCAGGCCTCTAGGCAACTTTCAGGATTATCCTGCTCTGACACATAGTTGCTATTTCCAAAGGGGGAAAAACAATTCTCCAGCTCTTCCTCCTATGTACCCCTGTTCCCAAGCTTCTCTCCTCCATCTCAGTTGGGGTAAGTAGGGACCTTTCTTTACTCAAGGAGGGTGGGGAATGTCTCCTCTAGTACCAAGGGCCTCTGCCATCCTGAATCTTTTTAAAGTGACTGTATTCCTGTGATGACCACAAAGTGACTCTAATCTGATGACATCAGCAGCTAACTCTGGCAGGTATCTACTCTAGTCCAAGTACTTCCCACTAATGAGGTAGATCTATTCAGGTTAAGTCCGGTTATAACATTGATGTGGTGTGTTTGGCATTCATAAGGCCCTAGTTCTAGGGAGGCACTATTGGGAGGTATTGGAATCTTTAAGATGTTGAACCTGGTCTTTAGGTCATTAGGAGCATGCCCTTGGATGATAGTTCTTCTGTGAGGCCTTTAGTTCTCCCTAGAAGACCGTTGGGAAGGCCTGAGAGTGATCATAACCAGGCTCTCTACTCTTCGTTCAAGATTTTATTACCTATTCCTTCCTTAGTGGGCACTGGAGGAGGAGCTATCCTTATTCCTTGACCTGGACTGCATAGGTAGAGGCTTCCAGCCACACTGGAACATCTTCACCCAGCATGGATGACAGCTCAATTCTGAAAACCTAAGCATTTGATTAGAATGCTGAATTGTCTTTTAATGATTCAGTAAACCCAAGGCTGACATTTAATCTCCAAAAGCTTCCTATGCTTCCTGCTTCATCCTTCCAAATCTGTTCTCCTAGAATTGTCTCCATTATCTCTCCATCATGTAGGAAACTTTACTGAGTAGCTACTATATGCCACACACTGATGCTGGGGGATAACAAGGATATGGCAACTAGTCCTGGTCTTTTGGTGCTTATATATCAGTGGGCAACACATGCAATGACTAGTGCAACTTCCCATATTTGGGACACTCAGATGTACAGCACTGCCTAGGTGGTGCAGAGCAGTCATTTGTGTAATTACCCACCAGACGAGAAGAGTGTCACTGGAAACAGATTAAGAATGAGGGAGAGGGATGAGAATAGGTTTTGGACTGCAGGATTAAATGATACCCTTTAGGCATGTCCTACTGGAAGCTGTAGTCTGGGCAAAGACATAAAGGAATTTAAGATGATGAAGCAAGAGAGGTCTGAGAACCAGAAGGAAGGAATACCAGGGCAAAAGGACATGAGCTACCCTTTCACTGAGCTGCAGATTAGATGTCTCCAGCAGTTTCTCTCCATCACTTGCTCTCTGGACCTCAGCCTTAGGCATATACTGATCTTCTGAGTGCAGATATGAAGACCAAGGTACGCAACCCTTCCTTCCCATTACTTCTTGATACTCTTCTATCTCACGATGTACTTTTCCTCTCAAGATGTGTACCTACTGTCACAAATTTTCTTTAGATGGATATAGAAGCTAGTGGTTAGGAGCATAGGCTGAAGGTCAGCCAGACTTCAGGCCAGGTTCTGCTACTAACTCATCTTTAGTGACACAGGCAGACTCCATACAGATTTCTTTGCAGGTATCAGAAGGGAACAGCACAAAGCAGCACTCGGGCTTAGTAACTGCTTAATCTCCATGGCCTGGGACTGGCCTAGGAGTTAAAAAACAGTAAGAAATACGAAAAAAGTAAGAAACTCAGAAAAAATGGAAAGCAATACAGGAGAGAAAAGAAGAGAGGAGTATATAGAAGGGATGAGAAGAAATGAGAGAAGGAAAGGAGAGAAGAAGGAAAGGAGAAAGGAAAGGGAAGGAAAAGGGGAAAGAAAGGAAGAAGAGAAGAAAGACAGAGATAAAGGATAGGGAAGGAAGGAAGCACGTAAGAGGGGGAGGGAGGTAAAATTCCACTCCCTAACTCTCAGGCATCTCACGATTAAGAACAAGAGAAAAATACATAGATGGGATGGAAGCAAGCTATCCTTTATTGAGTAATGTGCAAGATAAAGCCATTATCTGACTTAAAAGTCTTTTGAAGCAATTATTAATGTATCATCCTCTTACTTTTATGAAAAAAGAAAACAATGAGTTTCTGGGAGGCTAAAATAATCTCTCTGATGTCACAAGAGGCACAGTCATATCAAACCTAATACAGAAATAATGAAAAAAATCTACAATTTTACCAGGGACGCAATTCTTGATGCTGCTCCAGTGACATGCACCTCTGCTGAGCCGCTGTGAGCACCACAAACATCCAAATGACTCATAGTGCCAGCTTCTACTTCTGGATAGGAAGAGAGCAGGGGAGTATCAAGTGCAGAGAGGAGTGAAGAAAGCAAAAGATCATCAGAATTCTCCAAGTAAAATATAAACTCCAAAGTAGACATTAAAATCAAGAACAAGTCCAGTGTGGTGGTGCACGTATGCAATCCCAGAGGTCCTTTGAGTTCAAGGCTTGTGATGTACACACACACACACACACACACACACACACACACACACACACACACACCCCAAGGCCCTATGCCAAACCTCCCAGACAAAAAACAATGATCACCTAAGAGCATTGGAGGCTGGGTAGGAGCCTTATTGATATTGGGGGCACAAAAGATTGTTTAAGATATGGTACAAATTAGAGGCTCATTGCTCTATGATTGATGGCCAAGAACAATCTCCCTGGCTGAACTCTAGCTTCTGTATTATGTCACCCAGTCAGTGGCAGGCTACGGGTGTCACTGTAAAGCCCCTTCATTTGAAAATTTATGTTTTTTTTAAAGTTCTATTTTCTTCCCTTCGGCCAAGGGGTTTCTCAAGTTTAAGGAGCATCTGCAGCCAATGTGAGATGAGGGGAAACTGTCTACAGAAGTCTGGGAGAGGCCATGCAGGACTAATGAAAAGGGGAACATGGCACATATGGTATGTGGCTGTCCTAAAACCTCCACTTTGATTCCTTTCATATCAGCTAAAGGGAAGAATAGATGTAATCGTTCAAATGGGTAACTGAACTTCTAGTGAGAAGGAAAATGGAAAGGTACCATATTCTCTGAGTATCTACTAGGTACCAGGATCAGCAAGTCACTCTCAAACCCCAACCCACCACTGCGAGGAGACATCGGTATTTTCTTCCTACAGGTACAGAGGAGTTGAGGTTGTAAGAAGTTAATAACCCCCAAGCTTACACTGCAGATAAGTAGGCCACCAGCGAGGACTTGAAACTTGGTCCCATTCCTTGCTATGCTCTTCCTACTCCACCAATACCATCAGGGCTAGACAGGAGAGCCAGGCAAGATAAGACAAGTAGAAGAACTTCAAAGACATTGAAAGAACATTCCTTCAAGGCACCTGACTAGAAGTTTAAAAGTTCTACAAATGTCTTTTCTGAAGCAAGATTTCCAGGGTCCCTTGGTCCCTTGTGTTCAGATTTTCTGATATTTTACACTTATAGCTACGCCCAGCCCGGAGGGCTTTGTGGACAATGCTGTGAAGTAACAGAGCAGATACAAATTAATGGTGTTTCCTATTATTCCACTTGCTCTGACTCTGGCAGGAATCCTTAGAGAAAACAGAAAATGGAGAGAATAACACATATTATCTTGTGCAGGTCTCACAAGGACCCCATTCGCATCATTCCTACTTTATTTAGGCTCAGAGAAGTCAGGTAGCCTCCTGTAGCAAAGCACCTTATATTGCACCATTTATAAACAACAGGTTTATTATAATTCCAGAAGCCTGAAATGTCCCAAGACTAAGGCATCATCAGCCGCAATATCTAGGGAAGGCTAGTTCTCTGCTTCAAGGTTAGTGCCTTCTAATTGCGTCCTTATGTAACAAAAGAGGTGGACAAGCTCACCCAGGCCTCTTCCACATGGGCACTAATTTCATGCTAGTAATCTTCCTACTGTCCTGTTTTGCCTCTTACGACTGAGGAAAGGAGGACTAAGATCCATCATGTATATACTGAAAAAAAAAAAAACCTCAAAAGTTACTGGTATATCGCAACACGGGCTTAACTTATCTATCTATGATGAGCACAAGCGTAGAGCTCTTGGGTCCACAGCTACTTCTAGCCACTCAGATGACAGGCAGGGTCTGCAGTCCCAGGATCTTGAATTCTGGTGAAACTATTCATTGCAGTCTGTGTCTTCTTCACCTCTACATGCAGGATCAGGATACCTGCATTACCGTGGCTCTGATCTGAACAAACCAGCCTTCAAGTCCCTTGGAGTTCTTTCCTTTGGCATCACCAGAGACAGCCACTTCACGCAATGATATTTCTTACTCTTCATCTCAGGTGTGCAGAGGAATTAAGGTGAGCTATGTGAATTAGAATCTCAGTTCTGTAACTTGAGAACTCAGCCTCTAGTTTAGACATTGTACCTCAGTGAACATCCTTTCCCAAATGATTGAGATAGGGACTGTATCAGTAATCACTTCATGATTGGCTGTGAGGAATGAGTTTACCCATAGAGTGCTTGGCTGAGTGCTTAGTACAAAGCAAATATGGGAAATGTGAGCTGTGATCCACTCCAGTAAATCAGTCAGTCCCAGGAAAAGATGCCCAGTGACTTGAAAAACAACTCTCACATGAGGATAAACTGAGTAGTGACAATTATGCTTGAGGTTGGCCATATTTGTTTGAAGGTCATTTTGTACCCTGTGGCAACATGCTCCTCTACAAGAGGAGGCATTGTCCTTTTGGTCAGAATGCCATCTTCATTATTCAGCAAGGCTTTCTTCTAAAAGCCTGAAATTATGGGCACACATCTATTATTTATAACCTTAGAACATCTTCCTGTAACTGCTGAAGTCAGATCCTACATTACAATTTTACATGCAGTTAGCTCAGGCACCTCCAATGCACTTGGTCTAAGTATAGTCCCCACCTTCAAATTGCTGTGTCCCCTTCTCTACCTCAGTGGAAATCCCAGAGATTTGACATAAAGTGCCAGAGCCCAGGCTATAAAGCTGAAAAGTTTAATTTGGAGTCAGCTTTGCAATGTAATAAATGTCTGGGAATGAATAGCAATTTAATCACTCTTAGGCCCAGTTCACTGAACTTTGAAATGCATAAAGCTTCTAGTTTGGTTTCTGGAAGAGAAGTATTTAATAAACAATAGTCAACTTCCCTTTGCTTCAGAAACAATCATTTCTCTGACCACTTCCTTACCTCTCCATGCTGATGTTGAGTTGGCCACTCAAGTTTATTAGGACTCACAACCAAGTCCTGACCTTCTCTTTGACCTCATTCTTATACCCCAGTGCCACCACACTGGCTCAGCCACCTTGGACCATCTCCCACCTTATTTTCTGGCTCCCTGGAATTTCCAGATGACTCGACCTCCAGAATGTGCCCTAAAGTGGAAATTTCTAACTTTTCAAATGCTATACACTGTTGAAGCTCACATCTTCACCCATTGGGATGACTGGAGGTCTCCTAAATGTTTTTCTTGCTTAATTCTATTCACCCAAGCACAACAAGGATGATTCATTACAAAGAGAAGGCAGACTAAGTCACACCTCTGCCAGTCTGCTGACAGATTCCCAAATTAGTGAAAGCAAAGGCAACATCTCATTGTCCTATAAAGGTCCCATGATGTGAGCTTGAAAAGCCTCTAGCCATCTCTGGGCTCAATCTATTCCATCTGAGTTCTGCCCTGTTCCCTATCTACTCATAACAGTTTGTGGCTGATGCTCTTTGTGCTCAGGATAGCAGCCTTCTCTTCCTCTAGACACACCTACTTGCTCACTAGTTCTTCCTGCTTCTTTAGGTATTTTCTTAAACATCAGTTTTTCTGTGAGAACTCTCATTACCACCCTGTCTGCATATTAATCACCCACTCACATGGGAATCTCTTTTTCCTTTCTGTCATTTTTCCTACAGCACTAATCACTATCTAATACACTATATGTTTGACTTATTAATTTATTGCCTGACTCTGCACCTACATATAAACTTCCAGGAGCGAAGCTTCGGTCTTTATATTTTTACAACATTCCCAACTGTCAAAAAGCTATTTTGGCAACTAGAAGAATATATTATTGAATGGGAGGGTCAAGATTTTATCCATCACCTGTTCGCTACTTAGTTTTACATTGCAAACATTTGACATATATAACTTAAAAGAAGGAAAGAGTTACTTCGGTTCATTTTCAAAGGTTTTGGTTTGTGATCACTTAATCCTCTTTGGATGAGCCTATGGTGAGGCAGAAAATCATGGCAAAGAGGGCAGAGCAAGGCAGAACTCACTTCATGGTGGCCAGAAGTAGAGAGAGCTAAGAAGGGGCTGGGATGGGGTGAATCTTTCCAAACCATGCTCCCAGTAACTGAATTCTCCAACAAAGCCTTACTTTCTGTAGTCTCCAGCACCTCCCCAGACAGCACCAGCAGCTGGGGGAAGACTTCAAGACATAAGCCTGTGGGAGACAATGTATACTTATGACAAATGCAGTGTCTGATTCTATTGCTAAGGATTAATGGTCCTGAAAACCCTACAGTGGCCAGTACAGGTCTGGGTGAGGTGCAGGCAATGTACATCTACAGGGAGGACCTGTTGTTGAGGAGAATCAGAAGCCAAGGGATATGGGACATCTCCCAAAGGCAGAAGCTGAAGGGAGAGAATTGAGTCTTTGGTTGATTTTACACGGAATGAAGTTAACTAGAGGGGGATTCTATAGCATCAGCAAGGTTGATAGGTCTGTGTTTGGTTTTAATACAAGAGCCACTGCAGACCTGGATAGCTAGCTGTCCTTACATAACAAGAATGGACAAGGCCACTGAAATGCTTAAATGTGAATGAAGTCAAGTGCCACTGCCTCAATGAGATGGAAATTCTCCCCTTTAGACCAGAACATTCTACATTCTTGGGAGTGCCCTATGAAGATTTCTTCTCACTCAGAATCTTCCTTAGTTCCAGTTTAGAAGACAAAAAAAGTAGGAAAACATTGACATATGAGGAAAAGAGGAGCTCATCTATTTTATTTTTACCTCTTTATTTCCTCATGAAAAAAAAATGGGAAGGAGTCTTGGGGAAAATTTCACATTCTATACTCATGGCAAGTGATATGCAAAGATGTAGTACAGTCTGGCCTATCTGGGAGCTCTCTGAAGGCAGGTGCCTTGTTTTGGGTTGTTTAGGACAGTGGTTCTCAACCTGCAGGTCACAATCCCTTTGAAGTCACACACCCTTTCACAGGAGTCACAGATATCCTGTATATCTAATATTTATGATTCGTAACAGTAGTAAAACTACAGTTATGAAGTAGCAAAGAAAATAATTTATGATTGGGGTTCACCATAACATGAGGGTTGCAGCATTAGGAAGGTTGAGAAGCACTGCTTTAGGAAACAGTGGCATCTAATATATTCCTTTGTATATCAAGGGACAAGTAATGCTGGAAAGAAACTAATAAAAGAACCAATAAACATAATAGAGCCATTAACTCAGCTAGATTCAAGGGTATTCCTCAGTTCCTGTCCCTATTCTGATCTTAACCAAGTTCTCTGTGCTCAGGCCCAGGATTCTCCAGTTCTAAGATCTCTAACTATCGCTGGGTGGTACAAGCCTTTCTTCCCTTCTAGCACTCTTGGCCACAGTGTTTTGAGTAAGTAACATAGTAGCTGGAACATAGTAATTGTGAACTTTTAGCTATAGCTCTGCCACTAGTGGACTCCTGCTCCAGTGTATTTGCTAAATTTCACTTCTTAAAGGGTGACTCAGGGCTCCTGGTGTGGGTGGGTTATATTGTTGGGAGGATGAGATGGAAGATAGTACAGCACAGGTTTGTCAGTGAGGCAAGTAAAAGGGAGGGGCAGAAAGTAAGACTGTGAAGACCAGGTCCAAGCCAGTCTCCATGCAATACTCCAATGGATTCCCCTTTTCTGTCAGTTAATTTAGGACAAGCACAACTTAGCAATGGCATCTGGCCATAGGCAACATGAGTTTCTTCAACTGAGACTGTCCACAGAGATAGCTGATGCCTGGCTCTCTATATAGACAGAGTCAAAGATGTGGAAGCCCTAAGTTTTCTCTTCCAAAAGACGAATATGGAACAAATGTGGAACACAAGCATTCCCCCATCCAACAACACAGCACAGCTACCGTTTCCCTGCGAGGCTCTCTAGCTGGCTTCTCTCCTCCCCCCAGGACAGATGACAACTCTCGTTGTCCCTTTGTTACTCACTATCTTATTTCCAGCGCTGGGCACGCTGCCTGGCACCCAGTAGGGATGCAATAATGCCTGCCGAATAAATGCACCATTAAACACTGAACATCAACATAAAAGCACAGATCAAATCGCACACAATTAAAGAGAAACTGTCCCCAGATGAGTTCAATGTGGCTTTGAAAGGAGGAACAAACAAAAATGACAGTAGAATTAGAAAAGAGCAACAGACAGGAGGAGCCAAGGTGTACACCTTTTCTGAGTCTTGAGAAAAACCCTGTACCCATGCAAGCTTATTCACAAAGTAGAAAGAAGGAAAGACACATTTGTTTTCTGCTTTCCTAGTTCGGTCAAAGGATCTCTTCCTTAGGGTCATTACTGACCCAAATAAATATATTTTCATCTTGATATGGAAGCATCCCAGAGGTCACTATGTCATCCTCATGCTTTGCCAAGTACTTTGTTCAATTAGTAGAAAACTGCGAAGCCCCTAGAAGGGGCAGACAGTGAACAGGGTAGAGAAGGAGCTTACTCTTTGTCATGAAGGTAAAGTGAAACCAGTAAGAACGCCGTGACTTGAAGTCAGAGTGCTATTCATACTCCAGACAGTCACGGGAAGAGGCGGAGAGATTTTACACAGAGAAGACAGAGTGCAACTCAAAAATAAATAGAGCTAAGAAATAAAGACAAAAGTAGCAGCCTCACTACCAAATGTCTCTCCCATTTGAATTTGGCCATGGTGTGGAAGAACTTTAAAAACCATGTAATATTCAGGAAGATATTTGGGCAGGTGCTATTAGAATAGTCTAACATCTGTGCTAATGTGATGTTTCTCTCATGTATGCATACTCAAATACATATATCAGGCTCATGACTTGACCTTAGACAGTCTTGTATCCCTTAAAGTAATGATGACAGCTAAACAATATATAAGAAGAATGTCTGGGGAAATGACTCAGTGGGTAAGAGCACCTGCTCTGTAAGAAAGAGGCCTTACATTTTAATCCTTAGCACCCACTTAAAAAGCCAGGCATAAATGCACATGCCTGTAATTCCAGCACTGAGGGGCAGAGAGACAGATGTTGAGAGCTCACTGGCCAGATATCCTTACAGAAAAGCAAGCTTCAGATTCAAAAAGGGACCCTTTCTTAAGGCAACAAAGTAGAAAAAGATAGAAAACACCTGATGTCCTGCTGTGAACTCCATGTGTGCAAGCATAGGTGTGTCTATCTGCACATTCATATGTACCTCACACATTTATGAAAATAATAAGAAACTAACCAGACTAGAAGAGCAATGTTATAAATCTAGTCTTACATTCTTAAAATAATAATCCATAGTACAAGTGACAGCAAAAGCCACAGAACATTTCAAACACTCGAAAATCAATATCCTTTACTACTGTCTCCCAGGCTTTCTCAGCAATCAAGGCATCATTTATTTAAAAAAAAAGAGAGAGAGAGAAAGGAGGAGGAGGAGAAGGAAGAAGAAAGGAGGAGGAGGAAGAAGAAGGAAGAAAGAAGAAGGAAGGAGGAGGAGAAGAGGAAGAAGAAGAAGGAGGAGGAAGAGGAGGAGGAGGAAGAGGAGGAGGAGGAAGTTAAAATGCACATCTCCATATAAGTATATCAACACTTGGGAACTGGAATGGGAGGATCAAGTGGGGAGGGTAAAAGGGAATGAGGAAGAGAATACAGAAAGATACAGTAAAAATCAAAGGACATTTGAAGGGTAGTATGGAAACCCAAAACAGAAGAAGCTTCCTAAAATACATGAAGCCAAAGAAAGGGGAAGACAGATCCCTAACTGGCCATATCTTCTCACCAAATAGAGAGTCCAGTACCAGTAATGGGTTACATCTAACTGTGCTACTGGTTAAAGGGGCCCCATGGGTATCCACACACAACCCAGGCATTGTCAAGACTATAGGTTGCTCTTCATAAACTGACAACTAGACCCTACTGAACACTTATACAACTCATTGAACATGGAGAAGCTGAGCTAGTGTCTACATAGAGCCTTCACCCCCGTGGACAAGAGTCTTTGGTGCAGGAAGGTATACTGCACACTACCCAATAAGAACTGCAAACACCTACCCAGCTACAAACCATTTGATCTACAATGGTGTCTTGCCTTCAAATAATGTTAGTACAAAGCTTGTGGGAATAATCAATCTAATCTATATCTGATTTGACTTAAGGACCACTCCATGAGATAGAACCCATACCTGATGCTGCTTGGGTGACCAAGAACATGAGACTAGATAGCCCAGGGACTGAGGGTAAAATCAAATACTACTGTTCTACTAAAAGAACACAACAACAAAATGACTCATAATGACATTCTGCTATACTCATAGAGCAGTATCTTACTCGACCATCATCAGAGAAACTTCCCCTTGCAGCATATGGGAACAAATAGAGACCCACAGCCAGACAATACACAAGAGAGTGAGAGACCTTGGAACTCTCAGCCCTAAACGGGATGTCACTATCAAATCCACCCCATCAGGGTTCAGAGAACCCTGCAGAAGAGGAGGGGGAAAGAATGTAAGAACCAGAAGGGAGAGAGGGAGGGAGGGATGGAGGGAGGAAGAGAGGGAGGGAGGGTGGGTGGGAGGATGCCAAGGAAACAAGGTCCTCTAAATCAACAGAATGGACTTGCATATGAACTCACAGAGACTGGGGCAGCATGCACATAGCCTGCACAGGGTCTGCAACAGATAGAGTCCTTGAGCTGAAAGGTGAAGTGGGCACATGCCCCATCCCATCCCTAAGCCAGCTGCTATCTCCAATTGATAAACACTTGTAAATGAAAATTTTGTTTTCTCCAAGGGAGTTTCACTGGGGAAACAAGCTACTTTTAAGGGTAGGCCTCATGGCACTAGAGGGCCAACAGAATACTCAATGTAGGTTTCTTTTCTCAAAATGTTGTATCAGGGCTGTTATTTATTTGTTTGTTTTTTATTTATTTTTTAATTTTATTCATTATGCTTCCAGTTTTGTGTTTTTATAGAATTCCTGAGTGTGTGAACAATTGGGTCTCTGCATCTCTATCTGTTTCTTGAGCCTTTTCTTGTGCTCTTTTTCTTCTGTATGTTTGTATTATCCTATTCCAATGTGTTGTTTTATCTTATTGTATTATATTTTGTTCTATTATTATCCCTTAGAAGTTTGTTTGCTTTCTAATACAGATGGTAAGGGGGGGGTATCTGGATGAAAGGGCAGTTGGGAAGGAACTGGGAGTAGACAGAGGGGAAACTGTAATCAGGATATATTATATATTTGAAAAAAATAAAAAAATAATTTTTTCTATAAAAGGGAAATAAAATTTTAAAATATACACGGTAAAAAGGTATATCAACACTGGATCATCTACATAAAAATACAGATAGCTAATTATTTGCTGACTACGAAGTCTCCTAAACTGGGTTTTCCTATGAACAATAATCCAATCTCTTCAATTCCTAAAGAAATGCAAAATTCAGTTCTACTTTAACTAGTTTAAAATGACAGTAGAGTTGACTTTCATGTTTGTGATTTCTTATTGGTGCTATCCTTAAGCTCATATCCACGGCATGGCTCAGTGGTAGCATGTTTGCCTGGCATATACACCACCCTAAGTTCAATCTCCAGGACATTAAAAACAAACAAACAAACAAACACTGGCTGAGAAGATGGCTGAGTGAATTAATCTGCTTGACTTCCAAGTCTGGACACCTGAGTTCAATCCCTGCCATTAAAAGTGGAAGGAGAGAACTGATGCTCAAAATTTGTACTGACCTCCACCTGTACACTATGACATGTGCATCTGTGGACACACACACACATACACACACAGGCAATAAATAAAATACCTTTAAAAAATCAGCATGGTTGTCTTGTTAACTCCTACCTTTGAACTTATGGAACACGGCCCATAGCTCTGCAATGTCAGTTGCAAAGGTAATGTCAGTGTCTAGGACAATGACTTTCTCCAGGTTGGCAGGTAGAGTCTTGGTCAGAACCAGCTTCATCAGGCCATAAATCCCAGAGTAATGTTTGTTGGGGATCCAGGACACTTCAGACTGGACAGGACAGAATAGAGAGAAAGAGATTTGGGAGGGAGGGAGAGAGGGGAGAGAGAGAGTTGGTAAAATAAGAAAAAGGAAAAAAAATCACCACATGGATTCTTTGCTTAAACATTATAAACCATGCTGATACAGAAATAAAATCTAATTTTACAAACTTGTTAAATAAATAAATGAATTTTTTTTAAAGATCTGTTCATTTCATTTTGCTATATCAAGTTTTTCTGGGAATAAACATGTATTTGAATCAAGACAGGCCTAATAATATTAGTTGTGAAGTAATTATTAAATGCAAATTCTATGCTGAGATTTTGAAAACAGACTTTTTTATTATTAGAGAAATTATATGGTCGACTGAAGAAAATAAGTATGTGAAAACAAAACAACAGAAAACTAAACAAACAAAAAAAATCCCCTAGCACCTCATTGTTCATAGGTAGAATTATTACTTTAATTCATTAAACTTATGTGCCATTAAAGATCACTAAACCTCATGGTATTTTTAATGTTTATGCTTATGTCTACTTTAAAGTTATAATGAGATCAGTTGGTACCGGTGCCTCCTTTTCATCCTCATGGAAATGAGGGCCCTGTCAGAATCTGTATAATGCTGGTCATCTAAAAGTAATAGAGAATACAGTTACATGAAAAACCTCAGGGCTGCAGTGCTCAGATGACAGGAATATCAGTGTCTCCTAAATGAGTGGCGTCAGCTGCAAGCACACACTTTCATAGTACTTGCTATCAAAACGCTGAGGCCCATACACATCCTCAGTGCGATAAAAATCCTCATCTATGTAGGTCATTTGTGAAGACCATTGTGAG
Source organism: Peromyscus nudipes (assembly GCA_902168325.1). Classification (NCBI taxonomy): domain Eukaryota; kingdom Metazoa; phylum Chordata; class Mammalia; order Rodentia; family Cricetidae; genus Peromyscus; species Peromyscus nudipes. Next base: position 3,751 of record CABHPH010044910.1, on the reverse strand, counting down.
AAGAAAGGCATGGGGCATGTATGTGGAGGGATTCCATGGAACTCATGGTCCACATTTTAATTTCAACAGATTAACACTTAGTATACACCTAATCAAGTTGGAGCTACCACCTCAGAATTCCAAACAATACTCATCTCTTTTGTCCTTATAAGTTCATTTAGAAGACACTGGTCTTTAAGAAAGTAAGAGCTGGATGTGGGTGGCTCTCATATATAATCATAGAACCTGGGAGGCAAAGACATGAGAACTGTTGATAGATCAAGGCCAGTCTGGGCTACAAAGTGAGAGCCTTATCTCATTGCTGCTCTATTCACAATAGCTATGAAATAGAAACCTAAATGCCCTTCATATGACAGATGGTTAATGAAAATGTGGTACATATAAAGAAAATAAAATTATAAAATATGAAGGTAAATGGATGGAACTAGGAAAACATATACTAGATAAGTAACCCAAACCCAGAAAAACAAATGTCGCATGTTCTTTGACACCTGAGGCTCCTAGCTCCAAGTCTTCAAAGGTGACTATATAACCTGGAACAACTGCAGAAATCAGGAAAGTAAAAAGAGACAAGTAGTGGAAAGCGAGAGAGGGGAATAGCAAGGCATAGCCATAGTGTTGACTGGGGGCAGAAATTATACCTTGGTCAGAGTAAAGCATAATACCTTACCGACCACGGGGCAAAATGCAAAGTTGGGTCAGATGAATGGAAAGCAGTAAAGAACAGTGACCATCCAACCCCAACCCTACTCTAGAGCAGGCATGATGTAAACCTGTAGTTAAAATCTGCTGGGGGAGGGGCTGGGAAGATAGCGCACTGAGTAAGGTATATGCTGAGCAGTCATCATGAGGACCTGAGTTTCCATCATAATAACCCACATAAAAGGCACACATCTCTAATTCCAGTACTGGGAAGAGATAAATGGATCACTGGACCTCACTGATCAGCCAGCCTAATAAGGTTCCCAGTTCAGATAGTGCTTTCTTCAACAAGTAAGGTGGAGAGCAATTGAGGAAGACAACTCACATCAACTTCTGGCTTCTAAATGCATGCACACATGTTCACAACCACACACTCAAAGCAAGAATCTGCCAAAGGACGGTCCTAGTTTTATTTTTTTGTTTTGTTTTCTTCCTGCGTTTGGATCATCATAAAGAACCTCATCCTTCCCTGGCAGTAGCCATCATCTTACAATCTAAGACCTCGGCAAGCAATTCCCTCCAATGTACTTTATAAAACTCTTCCTCATGTAAGCGCGGGCCTTTGGAACTCAGCTCCATTTCTTTCCTCCCCAGAGAATCTTCCTGAACTGAAGCCTGGAAATCACAACTCCATGCTGCATAGCTGTGCTACTTAATCAGACCTTTGATTAACTTATCCATTTATTTTCGTAACCATCAAAGTAGGAGAGCTTGGCAAAGACTAAGAGCCACAGTGTTGGGTTAAGCCATTTAATTAGACTGCCCTGACTCTGAGTTTTATTTTTAACACAGATGTGAGACACTTGGATGCACTGCAAAACTATGAGACTACAGGAATAAATTAATCTCCACATGAACCCAGTCTTGAATGTCACCCCAAGTCTCCAACTTAATACATAATCAATTAAGTCCAAGTGTTCAATTAAATGTAAAAGAGGCATGTGAATGAGTTTCTATTTAGGAAGAAAACGCCAGGAAAGGGTAGAAAATGAAAGAATCGTTGGGGGAAAGAATGTGAGGAATGGGAAGCAAAAACATTTATTATAATCAGCTCATCCCAGGACCTGCATGGCTTCTACTGCTCACCTCATCTTCCCTTTCTTTGTACTTTTCCTTCTTTGAAAGCCACTATCACATAAGGAGGCACCTCCTCTCTGCCTCAGGCTGAACTGGAGCTCCTGAAGAGAGCTATCCCATTCTCCCATGCATAGCACAATAACACACTGTGTTTCATTTTCCATGTCTGTCTCTTGCATTTGACTGAAACTCCCTGAGGCTGGGAAAATGTCCTTTTCACTCTGGTAGTAATCCACATGGTCAATGCTCAAGAATAGTTTGATGAATGTACAGAATCTTAGTTTTGTCTGTGTCTGTGATCAAACTCTACCTTCAACATCTACTTTCACTTAGAGCAGAGATGTCAACTGGAAAATATAGGGCTTCTAGGGTGGAGTGCCAAATACATGCTATGTGGAGGAGATTCTGTGGTGAGGGTCACCTGTGTGACTTTTCTAGACTGCCTCTTAGGACATTCACAAGGTGTTGATTTTCCTCCTCCCCAGCAACAAGCTACAATACAACAAGGGTCCTTAAGTCATGGGGTCCATGGTGAAAAGAACATCCTGGGTAAAGGAAGAAAGTTGAGCCTATGTAACCACTCACCCCAAAACATCCAATAGAAGCAGAGTACCCGTTGGAATCTTTCCCCAGAGTAGCTAATATGCCAAAGGGTCCACACCATTAAAAGGATAATAAAGATGAAGTCAGCCTCATTGTAATGGACAGAATAGTATTCCTGTGGTGACTGTTATTAATTCTAAGCAGCATGGCTGAGGCTTTAATTACCAACAGTGTAATTGCACCCAATATTACAATATACTACACATACATAAACGAGGAGTGATCAGAGCTTACAAGTTCCTTCTCAAGTGGGGGATGAGTTTGAAACTCACCTTGCTGAAGTTCTGACATAATGTTATTCATTGGGAACTAAATGGAGTTTCCACAAAGCTCTGTAGGTGACTCTTGAGTATACTGAACATTTGGAAACCCTGTAAAACTGACCTAGAAAACCTGACCAGTGTAATGATGTGAGCATGGGGACACTACTGATTCATCTCCAAAAGTGACTAATTCCAACCTAAGGAATGAAGGACTGTGGTGTGCCAGCCATGATGCCAAGTTTCTGATTTGATAGATAATACAGAGGCAAGTGGGGAGACTGGTTTAGGCAGGAAAGGATGCCCACTTCTCATTTGGAAATGCTGATTCTCAGTAGTCCCTAGGATACTGCAGTAATGACAACAGGACAAAATGCATCATCATTTACTAAGTGTTAGGCATTTTTGGGGAGAGCTTGTAAATTTATTAGACCCCTCCTAAAAGTCTTCCATCTGGTTGTAGTTAACCACAGTACACAAAGCCTGAGCTAAGAGCTTTCTCGTCCCTTCTCTCTGCAGCCCTCCTATAATTCTTGGTTCTGATAAAGTCAGACTAGAACTTTCTTTCCATATAAACACAGCTTAATTCACCAGCAAGCCATGAGTGTGTGCACTTGTGTGCATGTGCATGTTTGAATGTGGAGAGAGCAGGACAACTTCAAGTATCATCTTCAAGAATGTCTTCCATGCCTTTTGAGCCAATGTCTCTCTTTGGCTTGGAGCTCACCAACTAGGCTAGGCTAACTGACCAGTGACCCTCAAGGATCCCCTGCCTCTGCCTCTGCCTAGATTACAAGCATTCACCACTATGCCTAGTGTTTCTAGCATGGCTCTGGAGATCACATCAGGTCCTCCTGCTTAAAAGCCAAGTACTTAAAAGGCAGAATCCCAGCCAGGAAGACATTAATTTTAAAAACTGCATTACTTTATTTAGTGTGTGTATGCGTATATGTATATACACCATAGTGTACATGTAGACTTAAGAGGATAACTCACAGGAATTTCTTCTCCATTCTACAATGTGGATCTCAGGGATCAAACTACGGTCATTAGGATCACACAGCAAATGTTTTTACCTACTGAGCCATTTAGTTAGTCCAGGAAACCTT
>CABHPH010044904.1:0-24008 GCA_902168325.1 Peromyscus nudipes | reverse complement strand
TTTTTTTTTTCTTTTATTGCTAATAACAGAGAATGTTCTAGTTGGTGTTAGGATCAAGGTATCTAAGGAAAGGGATGGGCAGTCAGTGTCATCTCATGGTAATCTAGGATCATTGCAAGGAAACTACAGTGTGCTGGCTACAGTGGGAACAGCAGCTGTGCAGAGAGAATGGCTGAGTCCTTGTGAAGCCTGCCAGAGTAAAAGCTGAATATTCCACTGGGCCAGGTGCACACACTGAAGTGCCACACCAATGCTTCCCTCTTTGTCCTTTTTTCATACCGCCCCAAATGCGTCAGTTCACTAAAAGTGTCTCAAAATCCTCTCCAGTCACTACCATCCCATAGCAGCTTCCAAGTAGTCCAGATTTGTTTAAGCCCTGAGATATATTCCCTGATATACTGAGAAAGAAGTTATGTGATATCTATTAGTATTCATTAAAAGTTGCCATCGTGGGTACTAAGAGCATTGTTCTCACATGGTGGCAGATGCACCCAATGTGGGAATGAAATAACCACCAGTAAGATTTGAAGATCAATAATGATTTCCTTGATCTTCATGAGGAACTTCTACTCACAGAGTTCTTAGAACTTCCCAACAATGCTATTGTCCATATTGCTTATTTTTAATGTTTAACCATATAGGTTTAAAATCGTTATCAGAAGCTAAGGATTCAAAAAAGCCACTCCTTCCTTTTGACTTGAGCTTCCGTGAACTTCTACAGACCTTAGCACCAATATGTCCCCACAAACTGATGGGCAGAAATATAAATCAGCAAGTGGAGCCTGCATGTATTTAAGCAATGACAGGTACCATGTCCTCTCCTGAAAATCATGTGCCTTTAATTAACATCCCCAGAAAGAGAATTGCCTAAAGCTTGTCAAAGATTTCAATTATTGAATACATAGTCCTTTAAATAAAATTCCATAGCAAAAGAATTTCAACAGGAAATATTTTTATGGACATGTCTGTGGTTAATCCTTTATCCAAAACATGTGATTATGTGGTACACATCTCCTAAATAAGGATATATAGAATTATTTACATCAAGCTTTCTTAAACAGACTATGAATATTTTTTAGACTGGAAGGGAAGAAAGGCTAAATACATAAAGGAGAGAGATGACCAAGTCTTATTCCATATAATAAGCAGACAAAAGTAAACCACACTTCACCCTATGGGGCACCACACTTTGCCACTGCAAAGATGTCTTCTCATCTTCACCACTGACAGTCTCTGTGGACAAAAGCCATGTGTGTGACATCAGCCACCATTCACTATTTAGGAATTACTTGCTCTTAGTGCTTTCTACTATCTTAGACTGGCCCATGTAAGGAAAACATAAAATCTGTTCCTGTCTAAACACTAGATTTAGACTGTATCTGAATTTCACATAAATGAGTAAAAGCCGTATTAGATATGACCATGTTCACATTTTGGGGAATGATACCAAGAACTAGAATTGCCACATTTACTAATGTTTTAAACTAAAACAAGAACAGATTCAAAGCAATATGATACTTTAGTGAAATGATGAGACTCGGAAGTTTTCTGGTTTTGAAACATAGGCTAAAAAGCTAAAAAAATACTGAACTGAACAGTGTCCTCCCACCCATCATATATTAGTGTGTATATTACTAAAATTTCATAGGATAGATTGCACTTTTCCTCTTTAATTTTGATTTTGATATTCTTTTCTTTAAAAAAAGTAGAACGTCTTTCTAAACACTAAATCTCCTATTCTTTGTTCTCTGGTACTGTTATACTGATATGTTGGCAATCTGGTTTATCCAAGGGACATTAAGAGATAAATGTGTAATTTAATTATACTACATTTAGAGTGTATGTTTCTTGAATTTTAGTACATAACTTGAACCTATGTGAAAATCAGCATTAAGAATTCTATGCACGTCATGTATTCTATAGACTGTTTTTCAAGGATTAAAAAACCTTTACCTTTTTCCAATTTGTTAAGAGCTTGGAACATAAAACTGACAAACCTTCAGATGATGTTTTAGAAGACTGGGTGAGACTGTGATTGTAAATCACATTAGCAATCTTAGTACATTGTCTTCAGTGGGACATGTTTTGTATACAAGTTGATGAATGGACAAAAGATGACCTGGCAGACATGTACTAAGAGAACCGAAAAAGATCATTCATGGATACATGAATAATAACAGAAAACAAGAAGGCAAAAGCAAATTGAAGTCTATTCCTCATACTAGAAATTTTATCACAGAAAAAAAAAAACCCACAAGGAATCACATCATTAACTACTCACCTAAAAAAATGTATGGAGCATGTAATTTTTCGTACAAATATATAATGTAGTCTCAATGGACTTTTCTTATCTGGGCCAATGACTCTTCCTCCAAGAGCCAAAGACCAACTAACAAAATCTCCAATACAAGACATGAGGAGCCTTCTTTAGGTTAAAGATGTCTAAGTGACTCTCAAAACATACATCTTATTGTTATTCACCTTGGTTACTCTCCTGAGGTAAATGGTAAACTCTTATTGCACTTCAGAAACAGGACCCAGTGGCCCCTGAACTGGAACTGATCTGCATTTTTGCTCTCTGAGGACTTGCTTCATGGTACCAGAAGACACCATGCAAGCTTCCAAAAGAGGGAGGCAAACTATTGTCCTACCTAGCTGTGGCACTTATGACCAGCTTCATTAGATAATCTTACAGATGCAGTAGTGGCACACTACCTTGGTAGTAACCAACTGCTCTCTATTTGGATTTTAGACCCCCTCAACAAAGGTGATAATATACCTGGTATAAGAAAGGTAGCTAAATACTCAGTGTTAGTGAAATCACGGTTATTGGAGGGGAATCTACACCCACTAATTTACTAATCCAGAATAATCCATAATAACCATCTGTCTTTATATCTACAGATAGATATACTCTTTACCACTCATTTTCAATACGAAGAGAACCACAACCAATCAAAATGTGGAGTCATGGTGCCCCAATCCCTATGACTACATCTATAAAACATTCATCACATCTAAGGCTCATCAAACCTTGTGGAAGAGAAGGCAGAAATATCTTAAGAGCCAGATGATCAGGGACTTTGCTGTGAGATTATGTTTCCTTGTAACATCAGAAACTGTACCCATAAATACGTCTCACCAACATGACCACTAAAACATGAGCTGAACAAGGAGAACACAAACAAATATGCCAAATTGCATGAGGAAAAGTCCATGAGGCCTCACCCATACACAAAGTATTACAGACAACTGAGTAAAGCTGGGAGCAGAAGAGGAGGTCCTCCTCACCTAAGAGAACAATGGCTGTCTGTCTAATGACAAATGGTCAGCCTTGAAAATATACATGCAAAGAACATTGTATGGAAATAACAGGCCAGTTTTGGGAATATATATACTACATTGTCTCCAATGGGACATATTTTGTGTATAAGTTGATGAATGAATATTTATATATTTTCAATAAAAATGATGGAAAAGGAAGTCATAAATTTGAACAAGAGTAAAAATGTGTATATGTAAGCCTTTGGAGGAAAGAAATGGAAGGGGGAAATGTAATTAAAATATAGAATCAACATTAAAAAAAGTAAAGCAAAGGATTTTAAGTGCTTGTACTATAAAGAAATTTGAATGTATGTAACAAAAAGTTTACCTATGCAGTTCCATTGATTTATTCTATAGGTAAGATTTATAAACAGTATTGATTAAGATTAGAGTTACATATCAATTAAAGCAGAAAGGTAAAAAATTAAATCCAAATATCAATGACAGAACAAGAAAGAATTGAGAAAATCCTATATGTGTAGTCCAACCCTTCAAAATAAGTAATCTCTGTGAGATTCAGAGATACAAAGTACAGGGTTACCACAGAACTGAGAGAGGGAAGGATTGAGAGGGCACTACCACATTTGTAAATGTGTCAGCTTGTCAGTTGCAAAGCTGCTGACATTTAATAGCCTACATCTATTTATACATCTTTGTTTACTTGCAAAGAAACTCAGACGGTTTAGTCATCCTGAATGAATAAAAGTAAAATCACAAGAATGATAAACACTAGAAACGTCTACAGTAATCCAGAAGGATTTTATGTGTTTATTCAATGAAACACATTGAATTCCTGTAAAAATAATCTTATCATAGCATCTATTTCATATCTGCATGTAAAAACGGGCAATACTTGGAGGCACTCTGCACTTGGAAATTCGCTGGCTATACTGGCCTATGAATCCTAGAGGGGTTCTTCAAACTAATTACTACACTCCGTTTTTAACCCCCAGCTCACATTTCTAGTCCTGTAGCAGACCACTTGTAAGGACTGTCTTTCTTCTTTGACTCCACTGCCCAGGAACTCCACCAAACCTCATAACAAGACCAGTTTTTCTCTTTCCTGTGGACCATTTCAGAAACTGCCCCCTTGTATCCCTTATCCATACCTTTGTGGCAGTCCCCTGTGGGGATACTGGACAGGAATTCAGAAGCACTCCCTACCCAGCAACCCAGAGCCACCATACATTCTTAAGATGCAGAGAAACAAACCAACATACCTGGAGTTTTCTCTCCAGGTCCTGCCAAGCCCTGGCAGTCCAACAGCCCACTTATAAAGTAAACACACAGACGCTTATATTATTTACAAACTGTATGGCCATGGCAGGCTTCTTGCTAACTGTTCTTATATCTTAAATTAACCCATTTCTATTAATCTATAAGTTGCCACGTGGCTCGTGGCTGACTGGTATCTTAACATCAGCTCCTCATCATGGCGGCTGGCAGTGTCTCTCTGCCTCATTCTTCCACTTCCCAGAATTCTCCTCTCTCCTTGTCCCGACTATACTTCCTGCCTGGCTACTGGCCAATCAGTGTTCTATTTATTAACCAATCAGAGGAACACATTTAACATACAGAACATCCCACAGCAAACCAAGGAAAAGAACAGACACCCAACAAAGACAAGAACAGATATCTGTAAATATCAAGTCAAACAAAAGTAGGTGTCATGAGCAATTAGAGTCACTGTAAGAGTGAAATAAGACAGGTTTGAAAGACACATGTTTTCATGACATATATTTGTGTTCAGGTTTTTAACCATGTGAACTTTCTAACCATTTGGCAGATTTTATTTTTTAGGAAAAAAATATTGAAGAAATTTGTTTACTATCACCATCATCCCAAACCTAGATATGTAGAGGACAGTATAAAGTAGTTATCATTAACAACCAAGACAGCACACCTCAATGAGAACCCAGCTACATTAGGCCTTAGAAAAGCAGTATAGCTGAAGTCTAAGACAAGGACTTTAAATTAGAAATAGTGGTAAAAAATACAGAACCTGGTTTGATTGGAATTGGCATTTAGGTACAATGTGAACTAGTCCAGTGCTTTCTATACACCATGTCTAGTACCTATGTCAGCCAGATGAAGGAAATGGAAAAGAAGTAAATAGCCTAAATCCTCAAGGAAAACTTCAGTCGTCCAGCAGTGGATGCTTATAATTATAATCTCAACTTCCTAAGAGTGTATTGGGAGCTTCTGTGAAGACAAGCAAAGTGGCAGATGAAACTACATTTCTGTTTTGACTACTAAATCACATTTCTATTATGCCAGGACTCTTCTGGAGATTCTGTACTAGCCTGTATCCCAGAAGGAAAGTGCAATTTACAATTAGAATAAAAAAGATCATAATAAAACAATTGCTTGTAGGGAATGGAAATCTGACCACAGGGATGGGATAGTGGTGTAACATGGGATTGTATTAATAAAGCTGTTACATGCCAGAGCCTGAGAAGATAGAGTTACATGCAGATTTGTGTTTTGTGCAGAGCTGTGAGTTTGAGCTGAAGAAACAGTTGCTAATACACAAATCCACGGATAATATGCAGAGAGTAGAAGCAATATAGTGGGGTCTCATTATTTAGTATACATTTCTGTCAGGCTTTTCATTGGTCACAGCAACAGGAAGTCATCTTTCTGGGGCATTGGAACAAAGTCACATAAAGAAATTAAAATAAAAACTATATAAAATAATGAAAGGGAAATTTTAAAAATGAAGAATCATTCTATGCTTTGAAATAGGTATAATTAAATATAAAGTCAAAAGAATATTCATGTTTTTCAAGACATATATTTATGCACAATGTTGAACCATATGAATTTATTAACCAATTGGTAAATTTTGTTTTAGGAGAAAAAATAGAATAAATCTGTTTAATGACATTTTACCTTATAAAATATTAATTTACTAATTTTATATAATAAGTACATAAATATATGCATACAAAAATGCATGCACTACATATCTAGGTATACATATACACTGTACTCCACTGATAAAATCTGAAGTATACACATATATAATACTCCACTCATAAAATCTGAAGTACATCAAGATATTTTATCTAAATGGAAAATATTGCTGGAATAAATTGTTTATAGGTACATTCACAACATATGTATCAAATTAAAACCATACTGTGTTATTTAACATTATAGGCAAGATATAGGCTACATGTATACTATTAAACAATCAGCCTAACATGATGTGAAAATGTGTGTATACCTCATTTTTACACAAAATGAAATCTACATGAGTGAAATAATAATAATAATGATAACAATAAAAGAAACAGACAAATAATGGGAATGATGATATGTCCTTAGATCAAACACAAAATTGTGTAAATAAAATTGATAAGGCTTAATGAATTCGTCCATATTATTAAATCATATTCAGAGAACCCTGAAAGAATGAAAGAAATTTTGACCGGAAGATATCAATATTAATCTATAATCATTAATTAGCAAGAATTGAAAGATACAGTGATTAAGTAAACAAGTGGTATTCCCTTCCACTGAAAGACACTCATGGCCTCTAACATAAATATTCAAATTCTGTAAAGAACTAGGTGAACATAAGTCAATGCCAAAGAATTTCATGAATTTGTTGGCAATAGCAGTAGAAGATGCTAAGATTGAGAGCCAATGTTGATTTGGAGGAACCGATGCTCTCAGAAACACTTCTAGAAATGAAATCATTTTAGAATTTCTTTTTATTCTGAATAATAAGTTAGCATATTCTTCTAAAAATGAAATGGGTATGTTTTAAAAAGACAATAATTATTCTCACTTCATTTCCTTAATAAATGCTCACATGCACGAATAATCACTACAACAATGGTTTCAGTAAGGAATTTTTTAATCTAAATATCAAACAATAGAGGAAGGAATGAACTATATACCAATGAAACTCTATACTGAAGTTATAAAAATAATAATGTGTAGAACTGACAGAGGTATTTACATTTTATTTTAATACTTATTTATTTTCTTTTTATGTATGTGTGCCTCAGAATATGTATGTATACTACGTTTCTGCAGAGGTCTGCAGAGATCAGAAGAAGGCATCAGATTCCCTTGATTTGGAGTTACAGGTAACTGTGTGGTGCCATGTGGGTGCCATCAACTGAACCTGGTTCCTCTTCTAGAGCAGTAAGTGCTCTTAAATGCATCTCTCTAGACCTAGATGTTGATTTTTAAATAAATACACCCTACATTGAAAGGAACATTTTGTAATTTATAATACTTAGGCAAACTTTCTTCAATAATTGATCTCAAAGATCATTCAAAAATTACTATTGTTCTGAAGATAAAAGTTTTACATGTCCTTCAGAGACATAAGAGGAGAATTTTTATTATTACTATATAAATTTTTTAGTGGTTTGGTTACTGTAAATAAGAAGCCTAATATACAAAGACAATGTTTCATGGTTGATGTGGTGCACTGTTAAAGTGATTAGCTATGATTCATCCATACCCAAATGTTGGAGGTGAGTAGGTGTGTGTGTGTATGTGTATGTGTGTGTGTGTGTGTGTGTGTGTGTGTGTGTGCACGCGAACGTGTACGTGTTCATAATCAACCTTGTTATTTGTCAGTTGAATACATTTCAATAAGTGAAAAAGTAACTTCATTTAACAAATTAGGAATATGTGCTAAAAGATGCTAAAAAGTGTAATTTTCTCACACTGCTAATGACACATTTACTTGCATGTAGACAATAACTAGTAATTAGCATTGAGGATCTTTGTCATGTTTATGTACCTTGCGATAATAACTTATTTCCTCATTAATTACCCTGACGAGATAATGATAAATGTGTATGAAAGTTCTGGTGAAGATACATTCATAACACCATTATGTATAACTGAAAAAAGGTGTAAGCAGTTTGAAAGCACAAATGTAAGTGAATATGTACAAAATACTGATATAGTCATGTGATGTTAACATACCAGATAAATTGCTGATAATAAAATGTTAATTTTACATTAACAATGGTCTAAAAATTGTATAAAGAGAATAATATTGTATGAATGCTATAATTAAACCTTTAGAAATAAAATAAGCAAACCCACACACGACCTGAAGAGAAAATTGGGTTCCGCTATGGTCATGTTCCGAGGGTGGATCAGGCCTGCTTTGTTTTGTTTCAGGTTTATAGGCTTTGTTCATGAGCATAGTCTACGTCTTTGATAAGAAACGTATATAGAAAGTTACTGATAAATGAATGTTCAATATACATACAAACATAAGTATCTCTTAGTTCTAAATAAAACTTCAGTAGCTCTTAGAATTGGTTACCATCAATTTGTATTTTAATAGGCATTAAAATTCATGTAGATATGTGTAAGGACTTCTCATGATGCTTTACATCTCATGAAAGCCTCACATTCAGACTTAAGTATGTTGAATTAATTTTAGGTGTCATGATATGCTTACATATTAAATGAATGGAAAAGATTTTAAATACAAATATTATTTGTACCATCAATGAATGGGGAGATAATGAAGTGCTAATAGTGTAGTTAAAAAGGGAACAACAGCTAATACCAGACTGAGGGTCAGTACAAAGTGCTTCCATCTGTGATAGCATTAAAGAATTGTCATAGCAGAATTAAACTACAGCATCACCAATAAAAAATGATTGCATCTGTGGTTCTTATAGGGACAGGGTACGTTAACAAAGAACTCTGGTGAAAATGAAAACAAATGCTTTCCTCCTAATGAAATCTTCCCATAAAATAAGCCGGGTATCACATTTTATATTTACCTAAGTATTCATTTTTTCAAAATTACATATATATATATATAAATTTAAAAAATTAAAACATAATTACATCATTCCCCCTTCCCCTTCCTTCCTCCTGTGTTCTCAATGTTTTTTTTGAATTTGTTAGCTCCTTTGCTTTAATTGTTATTTTCACCTAGATGTATGAATAAAGAAATGTATAAATACAATCTGCTGAATAAATTTGGTGTTGTTGTAGTATGTGCATGATTTCAGGGCTGATTATTTGGAATTAACTGATCTATTAGGGAGCTCATTATCATGGGAGAATAATGTTCCCTCCCGCTCTGGTCCTTAGATACCTATAGGGCTTTGTTTGTGCGTTGGGCCTTAAAATTTTCCTGTGGGTGTTGTCATTATTCGACTCCTGTTTGCCATCTTATTGAGCCATCATGGATGTGCTTTCTCTATCATTTCCAGGATACTTCATTTTTCAAAATTTGCCTTGAACTTCATCCTTTTACTAACCCAAATTCTGTACTTAAAATTGTACGTATGCTACTGATCTGCATTTTAATTTTTAAAAGCATTTGAAGAACTTTCATTTTTTTAGTCTATTGCATACAGTGTGAAGACTGAATTCCAAATGTAAAATTCAATATTCTGTTATTTTGTATTGGAAAAGGTGGACCTCTGCAGAGCCTGAACTGAGCAGACAAACTGCAACAGAGAGAAGCAACAAACTGTAAGGAACTGAACTTTTAACTGTGCTTGGGAATGGGCCTGTCTGAATTCAATAACCTTTCCCTAGTGACTCCTGCTTTTAATTTTTCTAATGATACTATGGAGAAATGTATAAAATATTATCAAGATAATTGTAGAATAGAAAACCCAAAATGTCCCTGATATTAATGCTCTAAATCTCCCAAAGACTATAATCTCATGGATTTAATTTCTGTTTGTATAATGGTTGATTGTGCTAGCTAAGTCCCAGAATACTCTGAGAATAAATTAGTTTTAAGAACCTCCATGTTTTAAACAATGGCACTGCTATGAAGGATGAAGAATACATAGTTAGTATTGATACCAATGGGCTGAAATTGGTTGTAGTTCACTTGGAAGGAAACCCTACTGCTGCTGTTCAGTAGTTATATAGTTCATGCTAATGAATTTAGACTGTAATAATGACAGCCTTTTCTTAGTATCTTAAATTGATTTATATTAGCTTACTATTGTTTGATTTTATCTTAGATTTTATTTAAAACATTTTGAAGTGATTAAAAATATATTTATGTATATCTGAAAATTGTGTATCCATTAAGAGCAGATGGAAGACACAAAGGGTCTGCTTCTAAAGAAGTCTAGTTAATAGGATGGAGCTCACATTGCTGACCAGGAGAGTAAATGAAGACAAGTACATTCAAACATTCTCTCCAGAAGACAGTGTTCAAGACAAAATGAATGTGGGAACAAATAGGAAAAATTTTGCACAAAATATATTTGTTAAAGCTCATTCAAATAAAATTGTTTTAAGCAAAAAATATATAAGTAATACCCTGAATTGCTGATGTTAATTTTATGTTAATTTTTAAATCTTTTCTGGAAGGATCTAAAGATCTGAACCTTATTAGTTGTTGATTGAGACATTATTACTGAGTTGAGAAGATCCTCTTTGGAATAAGTCAACATTGGACTTTCTTTTCAGAATGTATTCACAGCATCTGTGGGTTGTAAAGCATCCTTTGCTTCAACTCAGTAGAATTGGTAAGCTTTATTTATGTTAGGTCGGCCTACAGTGTTTTCCCTTGTTATCTCTTTATAAATAACAGGCACATGAGGAACTTAGTCTTTGAGCTGGGGCAAATCAAGACTCTTTGAATGGCTGCCACCACCATCTTCTAAAGAGATTTAAAAACATAGCTTCAAAATCTTTTTATGCAATCTACTATGTACATTTCCTTGAACCCCATGTTTTCCTGAAATGTCAAAATAGAATTTGGAACTTCCAGAAACTAGTAGTAATTATTAAATATAAATGAAAATCCAAACATTGACTCATCATGACAAGAGCTTTGAACTCTTCACCAACTGGGAAAGAATTGCCATTTTGTAATTTCTATAGTTTCGTTTTCAAAGCATTTGTGACTCCAGATTATCTTACTATCTTTATAAAATTAACAGTTTGTTTTTATTTGAAAACAAAGAAAGTTTATTCTAAATTAATAAACTCCATAAAAATCTTCACATATTAGAAGTCCTACTAATTGCTCTAGCTAGTTTATTATAATTCACCAGTATTGAAATGATTCAGTAGCACACCAGTTTCCTTTGATCTCTTCTCGGGAAGTCTCCACAATTTTCTCTGCCTTTTCTCTATTACTGATCTCTGTTCAAAATTCTTTTCATGTTACTGACTTGCCTCTTCATAAACAAAATCATTAAGGGTTTATAATAAAGAATTGTATATTAAGCACATCTTTGGTCCATCCTTATATTTAGCCAATGTTCTTTAAAAGAGAAAGGTAACCATCCCATAGAAGATTGTCAAGGTTATTAGACTTATAGACAAGATAAAGGGGATTAATTCAATTAAACCGATATCTGTTTGGAAATAGTAAAGAATAACCATATTTAATGCATGAATAAAAGTCTGCTACATATACTGTATCTATGTGGTATATATACTTCTAAAGTCTTTTGGGTGATTTTAGTTGTCATTTATGCAACCTAGAAATATCCCATAGGTGACATTATACCTCATAATTTATAATAAAAAGTAGATAAGAACCCAGCAAAAGTTACTGTAAAATATTCACTAAGTAAATTCAACAAAAAAGTATGACAAGCACTGGTAGTCAAGAAAAAGTTAGAATATGAATGACTTAAGAATAACATGTAAATGAAAATAACAAAGATATACCAGGAATTCAAGTATATTTTAATTGGCAACTCATTTTGTCCTCCATCTGGATTTATGAGTGACTTGAAGTTTTTGTCCATTAGAGATATGGGTTTTAAGACTCAAAGAGAGTATTCTGACCTGAGTTACTGGTGCCTGTTTTTTCAGACACTTAAAAATGTGCTATATTGCCAGGTTGGCTTTGAATTTTGGTCTCTTACGTTGAAAGGTTTACTTTCTCTGAACTTTGGAGCTTTTTTTTTTTTTTTTTAACTATATCTTTCCAAATAATGGTTCTTTGGTTCTTTCTAAATAATGTATAATCAGCAAGAATTAGAAAATATGCGTACAAAGTCTGATGTATTATAGGTACTTAGTAAATTACAGCTATTATCATTAAGAAAAATAATAAAATGTCAAGAAAATATATTGAAATTACAAAGACTGCAAATATCAGTGAGTAGCTTATTCTTGCCTGGAATTTAGGCCATTTTCTTGAGAAAGACTGATGCACAGAAAGATTTAGGGGCACAGCTCTCTCCTTGTTCCATTTTCTTACATGTTTACTCTTATGGCTCATTTAGTTTTTTTAGACTAATTTTATACCTTTGATTACACAAAAGAGATATGTAGCAAAATAATGCAACGTGAACAGCACTTCAGAGCACTACCTGCTAATTACTTTTGGCATTGTTTTTAATTTATGTCTACAGAGGGCAGGAGATGATGGATGGCCAGTTTGTGTAACTTGTTAATTTACAGCAATAAGGAACTGTTTCTACTTTAGGGATGTAAGTATTTGTGGCAGTACTTTCATTAATTCTGAGCATATACATGTCCAAATTTGTTGATGGGCTTTTCCATAGCAGCCCATCAATACCAATATATGGTGGAGTAAATAATTTTCTTGAACTATCATGACCTCTTGCAATAAATGTCATCATGACTACTATTCTAAAAGAAAATTTTTAAAGCATCATGTGACAACGGGTCACCACAGTGGGGTGTGTGTTGTCTGATTGATGTGCCCCAATATATCACACACTTCAGAGCACTGACCAGGCCTCTGGCACTTCATCTGGTTCCTTTAATGTGTTTGTGTTGTTACCATTGAAAGAAGATGTTTCCTAAAAGTTTTTGCTATTGCTTCTTTGTTTATTCTTAAGATTTTGGTCCTGGCTTTCATCCTTGCTGTCATATCAGCACCGTGATGACTGGGTAGTTCAGGAAGGACAGCACTCTGCAGGCTGGGATAGGCAGGGACAAAAGCACCAGTCTGGGGACTGCTTCTTGGTGAGTCCTCACATGGTAGAAGGATAAAAGGACAGAGAGTAGCTCCCTCCCTTATTTAGTTCTCTTCAGGAGGCAGAGCCTCATTGCTCAATCCAAACCCTCCCCAAAATGCTGCACTGTATCTCAAATTGCAGGGAAATGCTTGGAGGGCACAAAAAGTCAGTCAAGTCATGGCAGTGCCCTGGTTTTTGTCTGCTTAATCTCAAATATTATTGATATTCTTATCACTCCGCTCAATATATGATAGCTTCAGTTACATAAAGAGTGCTATTTATGTCACATTTAATAACATACCCCTCTTAACCTTTAATTTTCTTTTTTAATTGTAATCTGTTAAATTCGTGCTAGAGGCTAGAAATCTATCACTGACTGCCCCTAAGGATTTTACAGATAAAAAATGAAGCTTACTGGCTTACTCATCATGGCTTGCTCAGTCTGCTTTCTTATAGACCTCAGGACCACCAGCCCAGGGATAGATAGCACCACCCTCAATGGGCTGGGTCCTCCCCCACCAATCACCATTTAAGAACACACCCTACAGACTTGCCCACAGCCCCATCTTATTGAGGCGTTTTTCTCATTTGAGGTTCACTCTTCTCAAATGACTTTAGTTTCTGTCAAGTCAACATAAAACTATCCAGATAGTCTTAAAGAATATAAAAGTCTTTCTCAGGAAATGAAGCCAAAAGTTACAAAGCATGAGTCAGATGGAGAAGTAGCAAATAAACACAAGAAACAAGACAGGTAGCATGTTCTAACAGCCCAAGGAGTTCTTGAATTTCACAAGTGAAATGTACAATGTGGAGCTGTTTACTTACTCTCTTTTCTAAGACCCTGAGAATTGAGCCTTGGGCGGGCTCATCTGCAGAACTGGTTCTTTCCAGCACTGAGCTCTATCAAAGAGACAATCATCAGCATGCATTATTTCTCTAACAGCTTCCAAATAGCCTGAGACACTCTGCTCCATTGCTTTGCAGGGCTTCTGCAGGGGTTCAAGGATAACTTATGATCTTTCAGGAGAGTGGAGTTCAGAGCTTCAGTTGCTGTGGATTAGCAGTTGTGTTGGAGCCATATCACCCTGTGATCACTCTGCATGTGTTTCTTGCCTTATGGCCTCTTTATTCTTTACTAGAGATTCTCTGTTCTCTATAAATCATATATATTTATGTTTCTGTTCATAGACTACACATCGGTTTTCTGATGGTGATATGTCCTTTTTACTCCTCATTCTTTGAGTACAGAGGCTTTTGAAGTAGGAAAAAGGTAGGGAATACCAGCAAACAAACAAAATACTTGTGAAGGCAGGAGGTCTAGTCCCCTAAGCACCCTCTCACAATTGAAATACTTCCTCCAGTGATGGCTCCTTGTCAATGAGGATCAGGTTCACTCACAACTCTGGTCAGCACCTGACCCTTCACCAAGAATGAAACACTCCCAGTCCCTCCTCTCTGAAGGGCTCTCTACCTGGCCCTAGCATGCCAAACATGGCACCAGGAGGGCTTGCCCTTTACTCTTGTCTCTTGCTTGCTAAAAACTATTAGATTACATTCCTAAAGCTAGGCCCCTATTTCCTTATCTGGCCACTGATTCATTCCTCATACTAAACACAAGGTCCAACAATCGAAATTCATTACTTGACAACATTGGCTCACATGTCCAATCAGGACTTACCAACAAACCCTAGCACAGTCTCCCCCCACCTCTTTTTTTTCCTCTCCTTAAAACCCACTCCTCAATATAAAAGAAGAAAAAAAGAAAAGAAAAAAATTCTACTGCTTTCTTTCTGCCTTTGCCTGATCTAGAGGCAGAGCCCCCTACCCTCTCCCTGCACCCAGGGTAATAAATTTCTTTCTGGTGAGAATTTGGTGTTCTGGTGTGTCCTATACTGACTCTGAGGGCTGCCCAACCCCTACATTGGTTCCAGGACTTGGATTAGTTTACAGGACTCC
The DNA here is from genome assembly GCA_902168325.1 of Peromyscus nudipes. NCBI lineage: Eukaryota > Metazoa > Chordata > Mammalia > Rodentia > Cricetidae > Peromyscus > Peromyscus nudipes. The sequence goes on along the minus strand of CABHPH010044904.1, from coordinate 8,811 downwards.
CAATTCTCACACTTTCGGAACCAGCCTGTGTAGCATGAATCTTAAAAGTCTTATTAATAAAATCAAACCTGAGCCAGGTATTGGGATGAACACTGGAAGGTCAGAGAGACAGAATAAGCCACAGCTACCTCACCTCACCGGATCCTCAGCTGGTCTTGTTTCCTCAGACTGGAGGCCTCTGAGTCCTCATCCAGAATGGGTCTCAGCTGAACTGCTGCTAGAAGCCTGAAAGCTTAACCAACCACATGCTTCTCCAGGCCAAAGGCTTCTAGTTTCTGGTCCTCACGCCTTATATACCTTTCTGCTTTCTACCACCACTCCCTGGGATTGAAGGCTCGCTTTCTGGGATTAAAGGCTGTGTCACCATGCTTGGCTGTTTCTAATGTGGCCTTGAACTCACAGAGATCCAGAGGGATTTCTGTCTCTGGAATGCTAGGATTAAAGGTGTGTGCTACCACTGCCTAACCTCATGTTTAACATGGTGGCTGTTCTGTCTCTGACCCCAGATAAGTTTATTATGGTACACAATATTTTGGGGAACACAATACCACCACAAGCCTGTGTCCATTCACTTCATCCAAGGGGCTAATTGATGAGCTTTCCCTTACTACCCATCCTAAACCTTCCCCAATACATCTGGCTTACTTGGATCTATTGAGCCTTTGTAACCACATGAGCAAGGACCTTATAATAAATCAGATCCTGTATCAGTATCCACTGCTGGTTCTTTCTTTCATGATCTTACCATAACAGCTTTGATATTGTATAATTTAGACATTTAATTCTTGATTAATGTTTATAAATTCTTCTTGTGCAAAGTTATTGAAGACTACCTGAGCTTTGCACATAAAATACTAGGTAGACTATCTCACCACAGCTGATAAAATGGGCTAGCGAGATGGCTGAGAGAGTAAAGGCATCTGCTGCCAATTCTGCTTGTCTGATTCAATTCCCCTCACCCACATAGTAAAGGGAGAGAGCCAACTCTATCAAGCTTTACCCACACACCTCTGCACATGTGCACACACATTAAACAACAAGGACAACAACAACAGCAAAACATACACATATATACAGACATAAGTGAATGAATGTAAAAAAAAAATTACAAAGAAAGACGGTTCAGGAGCTCTTTTGTGCAATACGGCGAATCGAACCCACACCTCACACATGCACATGTGCAACCAATGCTCACCACTAAGCTACAAACTCAGAACTTGTCTTTATTAGACAGAGCCTCAAAGCTCCAGATGGTCTTGAATTGGCATTGTAGAACAAGATGGCTTAGAACTCACAATCCTACCTCTATTGCAAAGTGATGGGTACAGGTGGGAGCCAACTTAGAAGAATAATTAGTATTACTGCTAATGATTGTCTATGGAAGTCCTTGAGATTTCTGACCATGAACATGTAGCTTTTACTCTTGAGTTAATGGGACTCATACATCTAGAGCTATTTATCATTATTATTATTTATACTACTTGGGAATGTTGGAAAAGTAAGGTAAGTTGAGGAAATTCAAGGGCAAGAAGGTAGGATTCCTGGGGTTTGATGTATACACTGGAAGCAACAGCAAGTTTCTGAGCACCTAGGTTTCCACAGAAGGCCTTAAAGATGCCTGTCTAACTTGCCATCGCTTTCTTCAAACAGACTGTGTAATAACAACAACAACAACAACAACAGACGTGATTTGAGCATCCCTGCAGGACTCCTAAATGTTACTCTTCAATGTTCCCTAGAGAATTTGTTTTATTTTTCAGAAATAGGTAATATAATGTGCCACATTTCTTGCTTAGAAAAAGAGTATGGCAGAAGCCAGAGCACTGCCTGGGAATGGGCTGGTGGTCTGAAAACATTACAGTGTATTACAAACCAATCACAGCTCCACTTATCTATTTGGAAAGGCATTTATATTGCTCTTATTACCTAGTACCTGCTAAATCTGTTTATGGAAACCACAAGGAAGAAATAATTTTTATGCTCCTTTTAGTTTGCTATAAATTCAGAAACAATTTTGCTTGAACAGCTGATCTGTGAATTAATAATGAGAGACTATAACTTTTTTTCACTACAGTATGTCAAGCACTTCCTTTGTGTTTAAAAATTGATGAGGCTCAAAACTCCATTTCTTTACATGAAACAGATTTCAAAAGCATATTGGGTAATCACCACTTCTCTCATATGGAAAGTTCTTTCCAAGCTCATGTCTTGGCTAGTAAAAATGAAATAAAAACAGCATTCAGCTCAATATAAAATGTGATAATCCTCCTTTAAAGACTTCCAGAAAATGCTGTCTTGAAAAATCATGCCAAGAATTATTTCTAGTAAAAATGCCTCATGCTCTGTCTCAGAAACATTGTCTATCTAAACCAACAGTTTAGAATATTTTTTTAATTGAAAATAGATTCTTCTCTCACACAACACATTCTAGCAAGTTTCCCCTCCCTCTACTCCTCATAGCCCCTCCCCTCCACTTGCCCTCTCCCCTAGATCCACTTTCTCTGTTTCCTCTTCAGAAAAAAAAGGTCTCCAAGAGACCAAAGGCAGACAGGGCTAAAAAAGATACAATAAAATAAGGCAAAATAATACGAATAAACTTCCCATGTGTTTGCAGTTTCTCCTGCATCCTTTTGTTTTTGCATATTTAATTTACATTTACCTTCTTGAACTAAGAAGACTTCGATTTTAGTCCTACTATAGGTTCCGTTCACTCTGGGCCTGGCAGTGAGCCTTCCATCACAGGATAACAGGACAGATCCAGGACAGGATTAAACTTTTGTTCTCCTGGGATGCTGATGTCAGCTGTATGTGGTCACACCAGCAGTTGAGCCAAGCCAATTTGAAGGTTGCCCAAGGCAGCAGACAGGGCTTGACTCCTTCTAGTATTTTATACTGTGTTTCAGTAGATAGAGGTTGAGTAGAAACAAGATTTAAATAAACCTGAAAACCTGTCCAAATTACCCATAAAGGAAGAACACCTTTTTTTTTAAATAAAGAGGTTTTCAAATTAGTGAACAAAGTCGAGGTCTTTGGGGGTGGTGTATTTATGGAGACTTTGTTCTGCTGGTCTTCCTCTCCTATCTCTAAACATCCTGGTCCTCCTGTTTCCCTCTTGATGATGCCTGGGCTCTGTACCAGGAGCCCTTGCTCTGCTTTTATGTCACATGCAATTCATTACACTCTATTTTCTTCTTTGTCCTTACTTTACAGCTACATTTTTCTCTCTCATGGTACCCCTTGTAGTTTGATCACCTATGACCACCCCAAATCTACACACACAAGAAAATCAAAATACAGGATCTGTATATGAAGGAAAGGATATGGTATTTGGCTTTCTCTGTCTGTGTTACTGTGCTTAATATAATAATTCAGTTGCATCCATGTCTCAGATAATATCACAAAATTCCACTTTGTATATGTAACAAATTTTAGCAAGAACAATTATTAAAGTAGTGTTACTATAATTGCTTTATCTCATGAATAAATGGTTAATGCTTTTCTCAATAGCAGTTAAGTGTTTACTTAGGATATAGGTCACTGTGTTAAACAACATAATGTTCTAGAAATAACTAGTCTAAGATGCTTGAAGTTTTGAATGTCTGGGATAGGGAAACATTCCCAAAGAAACTGGAGTGAAGTAACTGAGTATAGTTGTAAAGGCAAAGCTTATAGCTCTTCTTCTAAGTTTTGTTAATGATTGGTTTTCAGATTACTTTATCACTTTCTCAGTTTTCTACATTATTTTTCTTCTTTTTCTGCTTCTATTCTATTTTCTCCTAGGACTCAATTATAATGTTTTGAGATTTTTGCACCTAAGGTGGTAAAATCTAACTTAAGTCTTTACAGAAAGATACTCTGCAAATGAGATTCGATTTTAGGAAGTAAAAATTATAAGAAATTAAATTGAATCTGGAAGTTTTAGAGGTAAACACTAAGGTTAGAAAGAAAGTAGCAATGGGATTATATTTAAATACCAAAACATGTCATTACATGAACGTCCATATGTCCATGTATACCCTAGGCAAGCATTAGTCCTGTCAAGGTATGAAAAACATTGGGTCCATGGAAACTTGACCCGTGGATTTCTGGTAGAACATCAATGAAAGAAGTCAAGAATGGGATTTATTTATATTAAGTGTGCCCTCAGAAATTTGAGGTGCAGTATGCGGATCCAGGGGTAGCATGCTTTCTGTACAAGAATAAGATTTGAGTTCCGTTTACTACACCCAGATTCAGAAAAGCCTGACTTGGGGCTTGCTGGCCCCACAGGGTAGCCAAATCAGCCAGCTCTAGGTCCTTGGTAGATATTGTCTGAAAAAATAAGGAGAGGAAGAGTTGGAAAAGAAATCCATCCTGGCCATGGCCTTCATGTATGTATACTGACACACTCACACACATACACACACACACACACACACACACACACACACACACACACACACACATATTCCCTCCCTCACACATAGGTATACTTGGCACCATAGTAAACTGAGCTCCGTTAGAGATGGCATGGGTCTTTCAAACTTTGTAATGGTACTTATTGTACAGGGGTTCCCATTCCATAGAATGCATGCCCATTCTGAGCACATGGCTAACCCTGGCAGCTGTGTGCTGCCAAACCACATCCTGAGTAGGAGACAGCTGGATATTCATGGCTGAGGCAAGCATAAGACTTCAGAGTTTGCTCTGGAGCTGGAGGACTTTGGAGATGATCTGTTTCAATCCCTTCATTTTACACACGAATATCTTGAGACCCAGTGAGATCAAAGGACACACCTGAAGTCACACAACCCTATTATTGAAGAGCTTGTATTAGATCCTAAGCCCCTAAGTTCTATTTACTCAGGAGTGAGGTGGTCAAGGTGAGAATTTCAAACTTATTGTCGGGCATTTTTTCAAAGAATCATTTGCTGTCCAATGAAAAACTAAGGCTATTTAGGACTCTTGAAGTTTCTACAAGGAGAGGAGCTGGTAAGTGTAATGGAACTAATATCTTGTCTATGCTATGAGCCTAGTATTGTCTTATATGTCTTACAGTTTGTATCTATACAGTCTTTAGTACACACAAGGATTAAGTATTAAAATAACAATGCACTGTGCATGGTGATTTTAGCTAATAAAGGTTGCTGGTCATTGCATGACATGCAAGTTTACTTTAATATTGCACCCTTACAACCTTAATATCTAGAAACTCAAATACAAAAGCATTTGATAGAAAGTACAATATAGTAAATTCTGCAATGGCATTAGCATAAGCTTTGACTAAGCACTTAGAGTAAGCATTTAGCTGCTGAAATTGTTCCATCTGTTCTATGTACAGAAAAAAAAAACGTTGAAAGATACTTTGTAAATTACAGACACAATTTTAAGGATTTTCAACCAAAGGTAACTTTGGTTTGCAGAAATGAATGATGGTCATTCAGTGCCAAAATTATTCTGAGTCAACTTCTGTCACACACACCTTCACTCTTCTCCAGGCTGAGATCATGATTCACATAGCAGAACTGATTAAAGATAAATAAATTGATGTTTTGGAGTTAAGTAAAAATGGAGGACTTTCATTCAAGTTTCTGGGTGTGCACTCTCTAATACTTTCACATGCTTGGCTTCACATTCTGTCCTTCTTCAAAAACAGATAGTGATAACTGCTCATGCCACATCTCTGAATTTTATAGCATGGATGTGCCTCTTCTCTATGACAACTGCTAAACTTACATGATGCATCAGGATGTAGCTGTATGTTATACTCTTTACTAGGTCACGAGGAAACGAGGGACTATCTTAGTTACACATATGTAATTAAGTTTAAGTTCTATATCAAAACACTCCATCTATGAGTCTAACACTTTACAGATTTCTTCTGCATGTCAAAAACTGAAACATTTTAGGAATGGAGAGATGATTTCTCCAGAGGGTGTGGTTAGATTCTTCGCATTCACATGGTGGCTCACAATGGTCTGTAGCTCTAAGTCCAGATGGTCTGTTGAGCACTTAGGCATAAATGTGGTATACAAACATAAATGCAGGTAAAATACCTCCCTGCACACACAATACAATAGCTTTTAATTGAAATATTTGGACTAGTCAGAATAATCACAATTATTCATTCTCTTTTTTCCCTTTCTTTTTCTTTTTTCTTTTACTTTCTGTTGCTGTTTCCTAGTGGAGTCCTAGGATTAAAACCCAGGGTTGTACGTATGTTAAGCAAGCATTCTAACCCTCATGTTTACTCAGGCTCCACCCCTCTTTTTGGTTGTTTCCTTCTATATTATCATCTCTACCTTTCTTCCTCTTCCTCCTTCTAATCCACCTTTCACTTTTGCTCCTTCTCTCTTTCTCCTCCTCATCCTTTTCTCCCTCCTTTCTTTGTCCTCTTCCTTCGTCTTCTCAAGCTTCTCCCTGGATATGGGCCTGTGGGCTGGGTGCTTGTATGCCATTCCAAGCCATCTTCAAACCCAAAATTTACCAATTATAGCTTTCCCAAGAGATATTGACTGCCTCAATGAGCTCCCAACATATTAACTAACATGGAAAAAATAGCAGCTTAAAGATGGCAGAGAAAATTAAAATTGCCTGCAAGTAACTCTTTAGTATATTTTGCTATTTCATTATATTCTGGGTTTGTAATATCTGTCAGGCAATAGGCTATGTTCTGAGGACAACAGTGCAGTGATTATGATTCTGTTCGTAGGATTTTAAACTTGTGATAAATTATATATAAATGAAGGACAGGGAGATGTCTCAGTGGGTAAAGTCCAACTACTACAAGTTGTCCTCTAATTGTCACAGTTATGCATGGCCCCCCAAACAAAACAAAACAAAGCAATATAACAATGACAAAAGCTGTTAAACAGCTCGAGAGTTGGCTCATCGGTAAACACGGCACCAAGGCTGAAAAATGGAGTTCTGTCCCTCTGACCCACATGATGGAAGCAGAGAGAAATGATTCTTGAGAACTGATTTCTAGCCTCCACATAATTGCAATATATGTGTAGGCAGACACACACCATAACTAAATAAATGTAAAATTAGATACATATAATTAAATAATACATATAATACTGTCATGGGAGCTTATACATAATTATAGTTCAGCACCAACATGAGGTTTGAAATATGTTTAACAGGTTAAGCTATTCCAGGATAGACCTTCAAGCATAAGAAACTGACATTAGCTAGTCATAATAAGCAAATTTATGGAAGTAGATGAACAGAAGTGAAGGAAATAGTACCTAGAAGATAAAATAATAGAAATAACTCAGTCACAAAATATCTTAATGGTCTTAAACCTATTGGAAGGATTTTTTCCACACCATCTCCTAAATGCCCCCAGTTCTAGTTGCCTTTCCCTACACTCCCCACCATACACAACTAATGCCTCCTTCTCCTATCCCTACCTGCTCCCAGTCCCCAGCAAAATCTATGCTATTTCCCCTTCCCAGGAATATCCTCATATCTACACTAGAGCTCTCCTCTTTAGATGATCTCTTTGGGTTTGTAGATTGTAGCTTGATTATCATTTACTTAACAGCCTAACTGCCATCATTTACCTAACACTTACTTGAAAGTCACTGATACATTATAAAACCTTAATTGGCTGTTTGAAACCTGGGGCTTAGCAGAGATGCTTGGCTCAGCCTGGGAGGAGGGGACTAGACCTGCCTGGACTGAGTCTACCAGGTTGATCTCAATCCTCAGGGGAGTCTTTGCCCTGGAGGAGATGGAAATGGGGGGTGGGCCGGGGGGGACGGGGCGGGGCAGGAGTGGGGAGAACGGGGGAATCTATGGCTGATATGTAAAGTTGAATTATATTGTAAAATAAAAAAATAAATTCAAAAAAAATAAAATAAATAAAATAAAACCTTAGCTAATAATCTGATTCTAAATGTAATAGGGAATGATTAAGAAAAGAGAAAGTGATACACTGACATCCGGGGATCTTGGGAAACTAGGAAAATGGGTTGGTAAGTAGATTGTACACAGGGAAGCAGCAATCACTAAGAAGAGTTGACATCGAGAGAAAAGTGTCACAGTAGGTTGCCAATTACTATATGGAGGCAGATGGTGGCTTAGATAACATGTAAGAAGAAGTGAGGGCGATAAAATTGGTGAGAAAAATTGAGAGTGTCTAAAGTAGATTCTTCTTTCAACTTTCTAAAGAGGTTGGTGAAGGACCAGTATCCTTGAAGGACTGTATACAAACCCAAGAAAGGTAAACAATTTTACCCCCCATGCTCACAAGCATCCAGGTTGTCTAGAAGCAACTAAATACTTCTAAAGGTAAGTATGAATTTAAAAAAAATGATCCTGATAAACTGAAACGTGTAGACTAAGAGTTAATTTAAACAGTTGTCTATAAAATAAATAATTTTAGCCACCTGAAATGATTCTCTGCTGTAGCATGAATCTTAAAAAGTTCTTATTAATAAAATCAAACCTGAGCCAGGTATTGGGGTGAACATTGGAAGGTCAGAGAGACAGAATAAGCCACAGCTATCTCACCTCGCTGAATCCTCAGCTGGTCTTGTTTCCTCAGACTGGATGCCCCGAGCCCTCATCCAGAATGGGTCTCAGCTGAACTGCTGCTAGAAGCCTGAAAGCTTAACCAGCCACATGCTTCTCCAGGCCAAAGGCCTCTCCAGGGCAAAAGCCTCTAGTTTCTGGTCCTCACGCCTTATATATCTTTCTGCTTTCTACCACTACTCCCTGGGATTAAAGGCGTGCTTTCTGGGATTAAAGGCGTGGGTCACCATGCTTGGGTGTATCCTTGAACACAAGAATTTCTGCCTCTGGAATGCTAGGATTAAAGGC
>CABHPH010044899.1:0-11917 GCA_902168325.1 Peromyscus nudipes | reverse complement strand
GGGGGGGGGGGATGGGGAGGTTGAGACATAGTTTCTCTGTGTAGCCCAAGATGTTCTGGAACTCACAGAGATCCACCTGCCTCTGTCTCCTGAGTGCTGGGATCAAAGGTGTGCAATACCACTGCATGGCTTATTCTTTTATAAAATGTATTTTGATAAATTCTTTACTAATAAAAATTATAGTTAAATGTTAAATAAATTTTCATGTGGTCAAAGTATGGAATTATTTCCAGGAACATTAAATCAAAAAGTCAATCTTGCTGTCAATTCTCAAAAGAGTCTGAGAAACAAAATCAATTAGTGATAAAAAATGAAACAGGACAAAAATTAAAGTAGGCAAAATTTAAAAGCTTAGACTAAAGATAGGCATTATATCTCATTCCTATAAACCTAGGGATGGGAAGCTGAGGCAGGAGGATCACCATCTGATGACAGACTGTACTAACAGTGACACCCTGTCTCAAACTAAAAAACAAAAACAGAAACAAAAATCAAAAACAAAGCTGGGCATGGTGACCTGTAAATCACAGGTACTTGCAAAGTTGGGAACTCAAGGCTAGCATCTGCCACACAGACAGTTCTAGTTTAGCCGGAACTACAGAGTGTGTCCTTAAATTAAAAAAAAAAAGAAAGAAAGAAAAAGAAAAGAAAAAAGCCAAGCTTTAGGTGGACAGTCAGTAGAGTGAGGAGTGCCTGGACTGAGTTCCAAGATGGAATGTAAGAAAGCTAGATGTGCTAATGCATACTTAAAATCCCAGCAGTATAGATGTGGAGAATGGTGGCACCTTAGGGCTCACCGCCCAGGCAGCCTACCCTGATCCCTAAACTCCAGAGCAATGAGAGATTATGTTTAAAAAATAAATTCACCGAGGCTGTCTTCTAGCACTACCCCTCCCAAATCAAAGCCCAGCTCTATCTACGAAGAACATACAGTTCATTCTGTTCAAGTATAGTATTTTAAATTACCTAATTAAGTTTTCTTGTGTTTAATTAAGAAGCTACAGTTCTATGTAAGTACAAGGACCCAGATTTGGATCCCTAGCACCCAAGTAAAAAAAGCCAGGCATGGTGGCATCCAGCTGTAACTCTAGTGTGAGAGAGGAGGAGGAGACAAGTGACAGCCTAGCCCTGGGAGCTTCAAGTTCAGGGACAGGCCTTGTCTCAAAAATAAGATGGGAGGCAGAGCCAGGCAGATCTCTGTGAGTTCCAGGCTAGCCTGGTCTACAGATCGAGATCCAGGACACGCACCAAAACTACACAGAGAAACCCTGTCTCGAAAAACAAAAACAAAAACAACAACAACAACAACAAAGTGGGAAGCAAAAAAGAAAGATAAGTTAGGTCAACCTCTGGCCTCCATGTGTAGCGGCATGGGTTAGATCCCACACGAGTGTAGACAGACAGACAGACAGAGACACAGCTTGCTATTGATTATTTAAAATTTGTATTCTTCTGTGTGTAGAAGGGGGAAAAAGGAGAGACTTAAAGAAGAATTCAGTATAAAAATCAACACATGCAACAAAAATACTAATACTAATTAATACCCTAGTGTGGAAATGTTCAAAAACTTACCCTTTTATCTATTGGCGTTAATTTAGTAAGGCCTTCGGTTTTCCTTTTTTCTGAGTTGTGACTAGGAGCATCACAATCATATTCAACTTCTGGCTTAGATAAGTCTCGGCAGAAAGTACAAATCCATTCTCCACTGTTGGGATAACATACCTTTGAGTTCTGAGTATATCAGGTCTCTCTTTCCCACCCTTCCCACCACCTGCAGGCCATCTATGACATGTTTCTTTGACATGGGTTTTATTCTCTGCCTATTTATCACTTACTACTAGGTATAAAGCAGTATGGAGAAGAAATGGCAGAAATTTGATGCAAAGGTCTAAGAAGTTAATAGTATTAAAGTCCGACTAAACATCACACTTCTGATCCTCCCCCTCTATCTCCTCCATGCTTGGTTACAGGTGTGTGCCACCAAGGCCAGCTAGGGCCCATTATTATTTATCACAACAGATGAGCTTTCTGAGAAGCACAAACACTAGGAAGCAGCGAACAGGAAACCGTAGATCAGAGTTAGGGACTTTCAAGTATGCATTTGTGCCAAATGGAATTTAATCTTTATAAAGGGTTTTGTGTTATTAACAATTGTCAAAAATTTGTAATGACTGTTACATTTAAAAAGCTCTTCCTCCCCTCTTCTCCCTCTTCTCCCCCTTCTCTCCCTTTACTCTCTCCTTCCACTCCCATGTCACCGCTTCCAATTACATCCATTTTCCTCTAAAGTGCTGTGACTTTTTCTAGCTCCTTGCAGCAGTGGGGAACAGCACTCTGGGCCATGTGTATGCTAGCCAAGAAGCTCTAGCACTATGCCACACTCCTAACAACACGCTTTATACTTCAGAGAGAAGTACTGTTTTACCTCGGGAAATTTGTCAATGTGGGCACGTGACAAGTGAGGTGGAATACTTTAGGACACTTTTCACAGCAAAGGAGTTCCCCTCCATTTTGACAAACTGCACACCAGTCTTCATTGGGGTCATCCTCCTTCCTTGTCTCCCCGACATGCACAGGGGACTTCTGGGAGGCATCCAGGCACTCAGGCTTTCCATTTGAGGAATTTTCCTGATGAAGTCCAGGTTGATCTCCTGTGCTATCAGGAGCATCAGATCTTAACATAGCTTCCTCAGAAGCAGAGCTCTGATTACTGTTTAAGAGGAGGGAAGTAAGTATACTTCTTGGATAGTTAGTCTGCAACCAAAGAGAGAACATTATTATTTATGTATGCATGCATGTTTTGAAAGTGATCTTTTAAAGACAAAGTGGGCAGTGTGGAAGTCAATCACATGAACTGTAAAGATGGTTTACTGTAGCTACTAATTCAAATTACTTTTCAGACACTGTGCTGGCTAGTTTTATGTCAACTTGACAAGCTGAAGTCAACTGAGAAGAGGGACCCTCAATTTAGAAAATGCCTCCATAAGATCGGGTTGTAGGTTAGCCTGTAGGGCATTTTCTTAATAGTAATTGATGGGGGAGGGTCCAGCCCATTGTGGGTAGTGCCATCCCTGGGCTGGTGGTCCTCGGTTCTACTAGAAAGCAGGCTCAACAAGCCGGCAAGCAGCACCCCTCCATGGCCTGTGCACCTGCCTCCAGATTCCTGACCCATTTTGAGTTCCTGTCCTACCATCCTTTGATGAACTATGAAGTGGAAGAATAAACTAAATAAACTCTTTCCTCCCCAAGCTGCTTTTGGTCACGGTGTTTCATCATAGTAATAGAAAGTTTAACTAATACAGACACAAATATTATTCTGCCAGGATGAAACTAAATTCTGTGTTTGACCCTAGGATGGTGAAAATTCCTAATCAAAACCATAAGCTTTTATTTATCTCCTTTGAAATTTGAAAGTAACAAATGTGGGTATAATTAAACATAGACATTCTTTGGAGGTAATTATTTCCAAATTTAATTTGTTCCAGGACAACAAGTTTGCTTAGTGGGAAAAGGTTATCAGAAAACCTGAGTTCACTCCTTGGAACTTCCAGAGTAGGAGAGATTCTAGTTCAGCAAGTTGTCTTAACTTCCACATGCCCCCCAACACACACATACACACACACTAAAAATAAAATGTAATTTAAAATATTTTTAGTTTAGTGTCTAGAGAGCTAGCTCAGTGGAGAACTCGGGTTCAGTTCCCACTACGCACATGGTGGCTCACAATCACCTGTAACTCCAGTTCCACACCTTGTACAGACCTGTACAGATATCAGACACACATGTGGTGGACATACAGGCAGGCAAGACAGTCATATAAACAAAATCAATCAATCAATCTAAGTTGGAAAATTGAGCTTGTTCTACTGTCTTCTTCTTTCCTGTCTCCTTCCTCTTCTTTTTCTAAATGTAATGTGGGAATTATTCTGCCTCAGCCTGAGGAGCTGGAATCGGAAGCACACACTACTGTGCCAATCTATCTCCACTATTACAGTAAGTCTCTCTCAGTTTGCTGAATTCTCTTGGTACCCGTCACTAATGCCAGTCCCCATGGGGCTGTAAGATCCTTTGACTACTGTCCATATGGTTTTCCCCTCGACAGATGCCTGTGGAGCTTCTGTTCTCATACTACAGTCTACTTTGTGGGTGTTGTATCAGGACTACCCTTGCCTCTTAAATGGGAAGAGTACTGTAAGCACTGATGTAATTACATTTTGAGTTCTAGATTCTTCATCTGATTCTTGTTTTACTATCACAACGGGAAAATCATAATTTTCAGGTGGTCCACTGTTTTCTTGTTTTATTCGGATTGGCTCCAACATGACTACTGGGACTTTGTGTGTAGAATCAGCTCCTGCTGGTTTGCTGGAAGAGCCAGAGCTGTGAGGGAGAAAGGAAGAGAGGGATACAAATTAGACAACCTAAAAAGTAGTAAACTGAAGAACTTCCTGGAATAATGTAACTTCACAAGAATAACCACATTTTATATCAGCAGTGAATGATTGGTATTAACACCAATTTCCTTGATACCAGAAAGGCCTACAGACTAAGCTTTCAAACAGATTTATCATGTATCTGAAAAGATAAGTAAAACCTAATTTAAGTATTCTTAGGCTATCTAACTGCTCAGCTAGATCTGGGGTCTTAGAACTAACATCGGTTTTACTCTTTCCCAATTCCCTGTCTAGTCACAAGAACTCTAGGGACAACAAGAACTCCAGGCCTTCATGCACAGTTTGTGTTAAGACACTAGAATATCATTTGTTGGTGGTTGCTCTTTATTTTTGTTTTGTTTTTTTGTTTTTTTGTTTTTCCGAGACAGGGTTTCTCTGTAGCTTTGGAGCCTGTCCTGGACTAGCTCTATAGACCAGGCTAGCCTTGAACTCACAGAGATCCGCCTGGCTCTGCCTCCCTAGTGCTGGGATTAAAGGCGTGCGCCACCACCGCCCGGCGGTGGTTGCTCTTTAAAGGGAGTAGCTGGAAAGAAACCTTGCACCATTAGCAGTCTGTTCTTATGGGACTACAGGCCAACTTCCTCTTAGAGAATGCTGCTTTCAGATGATTAAAAAAAAAAAAAAAACAAACCAAAAACCAAAAACCAAAAAAACGGGGTTTACCTCTAGAAGTAACTTTCAAACACAGTGAGGGCAGAATTAAATATCAACTTAAAGAAGGAACTTAATTGTAAAGAATATCTTTTAAATTAGAACCAATGTTTGATCATTCTAACAGTCATAGAACAATGAAGGAAAGATTGCTTCTTCACTCAGAGACAGAGGCATGGGCATCGTCAGAGGTTAAGAGGCCAGCCCCATCTATCAGTGAATTCCTGATCATGTAATAGCCTGTCTCAAAACAAAACAGCAGCAGCAGCAGCAACAACAAAAACCAATAAGGAAAATATTGCTTTTTCCTAAGTTTATCTACATATTACTATAACTACTTTTGTCTTTGCTAGCATGTCAAATACTATCTTAGTTTTAGCATTTAGACAAATACTTCCTATCTTTAAAGATTCAAGCTGTACTAGTTTAACCACTCTATTGTATTAAAATATTAGTTAAAAATCAACAGTAGAAAAGATGCACCAAGTATCAAAACATGGACAACTGCAAGCTGTTTATGCACAGTTGGTTGGGCTCTTCATGTCCACGGCCTTCACATGATGGGAGGGAACGGGCCTGTAACTGAACATGGACAGACCATTGGGGGTGAGGTGGGTGTTGTTATTCTCTAGACAATGCAATATAACAAGTTTTACAAGACAATCACATTGTATTAGGCACTATCAGTAACTAAGAGATGATTTAAAGCATACACAAATGTATGTGTAGGTCACATACAAATACTGTACCACCTAAAAGACTTGAGCATCTGTGGGCTGAGATGGGTCCTGGAACCAATTCTCTGTGGATACTGAGGAAAGACTATACCAGTAAATATGGTTAAATATATTTACCTTCCTCGGCTCCCAACGCTGGAGGCACTAGGTGAACGTATTGGAGGATGGACACTAGTCATAGTAACAGGTCCTGAGGAGGAGGAAATAGACATACATAAGTGAATTAACAATTATGTGTTCAGGTTTGTTGAGTGTGTTTACTTAAATTTTACCAAAACCAGGAACATCCAATAAAATTCTACGAAACAATAGCATATCTTTAATACTTTGTTACACCAAAAGTTTATAGTCATGGTACTATTGACTTCTGGCCAGTAAGAAGGTCTGAGCATCACTGGCTATCTCCATACTCTCAACCTGAAGTACTAGTAAAACATTTTCATCAAGTCTACCTTGCAGTAGAGGACTACAGAGCCAGTGAGAACTACAGAAGACAAAGGACTAATACATAAGGTGGTCAAAAAGGGGACGGCAGAATGGCTTAGAGGTTTAAGGTACTGGTCAGCAACCCTGACAACCTGAGCTCAATCCCTGGAACCAAAGGAGAACAATTAGTGGGAGAAGTGAAAGTTAGAAACTGATGTGAAGCAACTGGAGAAAAAAAAAAAAAGAGGTTCTGAACTGTTGTCATCACAAAGGGTCTATGCTCAGGCTGCTGAGGTGGCTCAGGAGGTGGAATGACTTGCTGCAAAGTCTAATGACCTAATCTAGAGCCCCAGGACCCACACATGGTGGAAAAAGAGAATAGATTCCTATAAGCTGTCTTCTGACCTCCATGTGCATGCTGTGGCACTTATATACATGTGTAAGGACCCAAGTAAGTAAGGGTAATAATATTAAGTAAAATCTATACTCTGGAGGCAGTATAGGTTATACAGTAATCTGTCCAGGGTCTGGCAGTCCATAGTAGATAAATGTTAGTCTTAGGATTATTGCCACAACGCCTTCAGAAATGTTTTGTCAAGTTATACTACTATCAGTACCTATGAAAGTATCTGATGACATTTTCATCAATGATATTATCACAATTCAAATCTTGGCTAATTCAGTAGTAAGAAACCAAATCCTGTTTAGACTCTTCTCATGATGACTGGAGAGAGGAAACATTTTTATTTAGACTGTTTTGTTGGATGCCTTTACCATGTAGGAAATATCTGTTTCTGTGTCCTTCAGCAGCACCAAGTACATCCTAATTTATTCATATGTACTTGTCCTTTATTTGATTGTAAATTCATGTTTAAAGTAAGAATCTCCACTTAAATTTTATAACCACTTTATTTTTTGGTCACATTGCAGAAAAATTAAGTTCACTCCTTTCCATTATTCCACGTAGATGCTGTTATACGGCTAACTTCCTCAGAACTGAAACAGACTCTCCTTCAGGGAAAAGGGAGGCTCCTAAGACTCAGGAAGATGCGGACAAATACGAGGCTAATGAAACTTTTCAAAATTCAGGATGCTCAAGTTAAGATTCAGAAAGTTAGGACATTTACATAGGCAAGTGCTGGGACAGAAGAGATTCTTTGGTGGAGGGCCTGCAAACTATGCAGATGGCTCCCAGGAGCCGGCTTTGCGAGCTATCAACCACCCTGGGCAGGGTATGGTGAGCTCACTGGGTCACCAGGCTAGACTTGAATGCAATTCTTTCTCTGGCTTGTCACCAGTTCATTATCTGGATGTATCTGTTCATGTCTCCTCAGGAAGTCACACAAGAGATACCTGCTATGTCAAGTTCCCAGTAGTAATATCTACAGTGTTTCTTGGAGGAAACAAGTAGGCATTTTTATTATTATTATTATTATTATTATTATTATTATTATTATTATGTTTTTCGAGACAGAGTTACTTTGTGTAATCTTGGCTGTCCTGGAACTCACTCTGTAGACAAGACTGGCCTTAAACTCACAGAGATCCACCTGGCTCTGCCTCCCAAGTGCTGGGATTAAAGGCATGCGCCACCACCGCCCAGCCTGTTCCTTTAAGACAGGGTCTTACCACTTAGTCCTGACTGGCCTGAAACTGATGACATTCACCTGCCTCTGAGTTCCCCAGAGTGCTGGGATTAAAGGCATGTGCCACCACACCCAGCCTAAGCAGTGCTCTTAAGGACACCTAGTCAGTAGTTGTGTGAATCAAAACTTAGTCACGGCTTTCCCTTTGTTAAGTATCAAACATAGACTTATCTGCGACATGCAGGTGTTTATGGCTGCTTCTGATGCCCAGGCTGGCTGCTGCTGCTCTGAACCTTGAAATATCCTAGCCCCTCTCAGAGGTGTTTCCTTAGGTGTGAGCATGCTCTTCCCTATGGGGGTGAGAATTCAAAGCCCAGCTGTGGCCTCCATCACCTAGCAAGCAGTGCAGCTGTTACTTCGAGGCCTTCTGTTTTTATAGTTTATGTTCTGCCTGGGTATAGCTCAGTAGGAGAGTGTTCACACGATGGTTTCGCAGCCTGGGTTATAAAATATTATTTTAAAAAACATTTACTTTTATGTGAATTGAGTGCTCTGCCTGCATGTACATAAGTGTACCACATGCATGCAACACTCGGGGAGGCCAGCACTGAAGTTACAGTATAAGGCAGTTGTAAGCCACCATGTGGGTGCTGGAAAAGCTGGTATGCTGCAGGAACAAGAAGTGCTCTTAACAACTGAGGCATCTCTCAACCGCCTTATATTAAGCCATTATAAACACAACTAAACAACAATGAACAAACAAACCACCAAAGACTGCTCTCTTTTTGTGTATTTTATTAATAAAATTTGACTCTAGAGAAATTATATTCTAGAAGAGACCATATCACAGGCAATTATATTTATTAATGAGGGTATGATAAAAATTTGCTCATTGGTTCCTATAATGCCAATAAATTTTGCTGAAACTGAAGAAGTACAAAAGTTTAACCTTTTTTTTTTTTCTTTGTGAAGAGTACTAATTATACATGGTATAAAAACTCAGGATGGCGAGGTGGGCTCAGTAGGTCAAACCACTTGTCACCAAGTCTGACAACCTGAGTTTGAAGCCCTACTTAGTGGAAGGAGAAAATCAACTCCAAGTTGTCCTCTGACTTCCACATGTGCACTAAGGCATACAGGAGGAAATACATACACACATAAAATATATAGAAAAGCAAGCCTCAAGATACAGTTATCATTTTAAAAACGAGGCGGAACCTCCCCACCACCACCAAAAATGAGGCAGAGAAGAATTTTTAATCATTATGAGTAAAAATATGAGTAAAGACTAGCAAACATTTACAAATCCAAAAGGTGGCTTTACCTGCAAGGCCTGGAGATGGCACTGATGAATTTGGTGACTGTACTGTTCTGTTTGATGGAGGTCTTAGCTGGCCATGATCTACACTTGTATCTTTCCTTGCAATATTGTCCAACATGATAGTACTTGAACAATCAATCTTCCAAGAGAATAAATTATTTCAGAGCAAATTATCTTTGCAAACTAAAAACCGCTTTAAATTTACAAGAAAACTTCAATCTTAAATTCTATCTTTGTTTGAGACAGGGTTTCTCTGTCTAGCCCTGACTGTCCTGGAACCTGCTTTGTAGATCAGGCTGGCCTTGATCTCACATAGATCTGCTTGTCTCTGCTTCCCAAATACTGGAACAAAGGTGTGCACCACCACATCCAGCCTTTTCTTTCCTTTTTTCCTTTTGGTTCTGAGTACTATCAAGTCAGACACAAACTGTGAAGTTCTGCTAGACGATTTCCCCCATCAACAAGTTGAAGTAAAAGTTTATTCTTTATATTCTACCCACAGTAAATAGACTGAGGACACATGCACCACATTGTGCGCGCGCGCGCGCGCACACACACACATACACACAATGAATTAGAGTTTCATGCTTCAAACACAAATACTTTGTCATGCCTAAATACACCCAAGTTTCCTAAGAACATATACAATTCCTTCATGCATTTCTACCCTTTCTCAATTCAGATTCTCTAAGAGAACTGTGTCCTATGGCCAGGGCATAGACTGTGCATAATGAAATAATACAGAAGAAAAGGAAGGAAGAAAAATTTCATTTTCTATAAACTCTCTCTCTTTTATGGTGGTGGGAGCTGGGGGAGAGGAAGCAGACAAGGTCATTTGTACCGTAATATTCTTAGGTACTACCTTAGTCACTAATTTTCAGATGGTGTAAAAAGGATTCAGTTTCTTAATGTAATGAAAATAATTTATATTGCGGAATAATCCTAAAAGCAAGATAAAACCTAAAATTTAGACTAAGTTTTCTTTTCTTTTTTCTTTTTTTGGTTTTTTCGAGACAGGGTTTCTCTGTGTAGCTTTGCGCCTTTCCTGGAGCTCACTTGGTAGCCCAGGCTGGCCTCGAACTCACAGAGATCCACCTGCCTCTGCCTCCCGAGTGCTGGGATTAAAGGCGTGCGCCACCAACGCCCGGCTAGACTAAGTTTTCTTACATCTGATGTATACATAAAAAAGTACACTCTACCCATTTAGAATATATGCATTATAAAAACTGAAATGACTTGTGAGATTAATAATGCAAGTCATTAGGAAGTAATAATTGATCTCAACTTGCATAAAAAAAAATCAGAGAAAATTTAAAAGTTCTTTCATAATTGTATAGATTGTTCCTTCCAACAAAAATGTCTAAAATACTTCACAAATGTAAATGTTTCATGTTTGGTTGTAAGTACATCATGACACTGAGATTACCTAACCTTGAAAAAAGGGCGCCTTTAATTCCAGCACTCGGGGGGCAGAGGCAGGCGGATCTCTGTGAGTTCGAGGCCAGCCTGGGCTACCAAGTGAGCTCCAGGAGAGGCGCAAAGCTACACAGAGAAACCCTGTCTCGAAAAAAAAAAAAGAAAAAAGAAAAAAGAGAAAAGGGAATACAGGGGTGAAGAGATAGTTCAGCAGTTAAAAGCATTCACTGATTGCTTTTCTAGAGGACGGGGTTCTATTCCCAGGACCCACACGGCAGCTCACAACTGTCTGTAACTCCAGTTTCAAGGGTCCTGACACCCTCTTTTGGCCTCCAAAGGCATCAAGCACTCTTGTGATGCACAGACATACATTTAGGCAAGACACTCATACACATAAACAAATAAAATTTTAAAAAATAAAAGGGAAAACAAATGATGAAGGTGTGGAGAAGCAGCAGCAGAACACTGTATTTTCTGCCTTTAGAAAGATTTTAAAAAGTCACTTGTCAAAGTTAAAGACCCTAAGGTTTGACTCATTACTTAATTTAAACATGCAAGGACGAAGGGCTAACTCTCTGCGGCAATATGCCCAAGTAGATGTCTGCTGTTCAGCTACTAAGGGAACCACTGCCTATTCCTGGATCTTACATTTCCTGAATTCCTCGACTCTTATTCTCCACATTCTAGTTGGAAACATCCCAGCTATTCTCTAATCCTACTCTCCCTCCTTTCCCAGCCTTGATTCTATGATGTATCATCTACAGACATCTTTAATGTCAGAGTCCAGAAAAACATTCTTCTGTATGTCCAAGTGTTAGAACTTCTAATTTTACACATTTTATTTCTAAAGAGTAAAACTAAACTTTAAGAAATACCTGAGAAACCAATAAACCTTAAATTAAATCTAGATTTATTGACACTTTTCAAAGGAAGTTATTAGTACAGATTTTCTTCTATAAACTTACATCTGGAAGAGATGGAAGGTTGTAAGACCCTCCCACGGGCGCGCTCAGATCAATCATGGGTGAATTATAAGCTTTTCCGTCGTATCCTGCTGCACTTGTGATTGTGGGACTGGAGGGAGTGGAGGAGGAGCTGCTGGCAGTTGTGGGCGGAGCCTGTCCACTGCTGATCTGCCACTGGAGTACCAAGATGAGAAGAAAAACCATGAATGTAACCACTCACTCAGGTACGGAAGACAGAAGACACGGTCTGCTATGTTAGCTCAAACGTTATTTGAATGCAAAGAACAAGGGAGAGAAGATGCATATTATGTGTATATACACACGTGTCAATCAGATCAAAAAATAAGCTTTTTTTTTTTTT
>CABHPH010044882.1:5941-30809 GCA_902168325.1 Peromyscus nudipes | reverse complement strand
TGTGTGTGTGTGTGTGTGTGTGTGTGTGTGTGTGTGTGTGTGTGTGTGATTAGAAACACAACACAGTACTTCAGCACTACTTTGGGGGCATTTTAAATGATAAAGTGAACAACAAAAAACACAGAGATATTAAAAATGTCATATACTAAGTAGACTGTGGAAAGGACTCTGTTTTGCTGTAGAAGACAGGCAGCAAGAACGTACAGTGTTGCTTTGTTGACCTCAGCTGGCTGCATTCATACGAGGCATCTTGCATTTTACGCGTTGACCCAAATCTGTAATGACCATGGAAAGCACTGTAAGGGTGGATTTTGCAGTTACAAATCCATTTTTTAAGTAAGATAATTCCCAGGTACAGAACTTGGAAATAATGTGCGTCAGCTCTCCGAATAGGTTGTTTATGAATAAACATGGGAGGAAACGTACTGGGGTGATTTTGCAAAGGAAGCAGGGGCTACTCAGGTGTCTCTCTCGGACTGCCCTGTCACCGGGTTCAGGCATTCCGGCAGCACTTCTCATAGATTGTCACCTCAGAAGTGGAATCTGTTTCTGTCTGCTAACGACTTCTGTGACTGTCCCTAATGTTGCTACTCTGTCCCGCTTCATGTCTTGAGGTCTTCTTCTGAGGGGGGATTTGAGTAGGTTGTGGTCACCACTCTGGAGGGCACAGCCTTGTGGCAGCAGAGTGTGTAGCTTTTCCTAGTGTTTTCAGGACTCTTTGGTAACTCCGTACACCTATACACAGAGCCCGACAGGCTTCTAATTCCCTTCTTGACTGAGTCCTGAATCCTGTAAGAATCAAGATGTCAGGGAATGTTTTATCATACCCAACTCCCAGACTCTCATTTTCAATCCAGGATCCTTGAATGGATAGATGATGAATGAGTCAGTGGGTGAATGAATGCATGAAAGGAACACTTTGAGATTCATGAAAAGCAGCTATGAAAAGCAGTGTGCTCATCATCATCACATGTCCTTTTGTAAGGTCTCTAAGGTTCCTATTACGTCTCAAAGAGTGGCCACCTGGAGCCTGCAGATGTTGCACAAGGCCACTGTTCCATAGCGGCTTTGCCTGGCTTGCTTAGAACTTGCCTGGTCCTTGTGTTGAATATTTACTGTGGAAAGCCAAGGCAGAACTTGGCTTCACAGGATTATACATTTCACTCGTAGGAGTGAAGTTCACCCTCTCAAGGAGCTCACAATTTGCATGGTGAGTGAGGCTGTGCACAGCTGAAAAGTTTATAGGGATAATAAGAGATGAGATGAGAGCCGGGACTAAAACAGCTGCCCTAAAGCAATGTCTGCTCCTCAGATAATCAGAGGACGATCTGTGAGAGGTGGAGCAGTTGGAAGAGGAAGGGTTGCTTCAGGCTGGAGTGATCTGGAATGACTTTTCAGAGAAGAGGTGTAGAGCTTACGTCCTGGAAGACAGATAAAGATTGATAGGGCCGAAGAGGAAGGAAGAGCTTGGTGTGAGCAAGCAGCACAGTGGGCTTGAGCTTTGGGAGGGGAACAGGGAAAAGGTGCGGGGATCCCATGTACAAAGGTGAGGCTCTTGCTGATTCATATAATGGTGCTTGTTCTCTTGGCCATAGCTGGGGACAGAGCATAGGGGAGAGCTTGGCAAGATGGAGGAGAGAATAATGAGGCATGAATCATCTCGATCCACATTCATCTGTATAGACTTCTCAGTTCATTGTAGAGGAAAAGAGATAGAGGACTGTAATGTCACATTGCCCGGGACGTCTTGTAGAGGGGACGCCCGAGTCAGTGTCACCTTGCTTTCAGGTACCAGACTGAATGTAAATGTACAGACCTAAGTATCATGAGGATGTAGGGAGCAGAGTTGGAAGCGACTTTATTAGTGATTCCACAGTAGCTGTGTTTGGGTGGCAAAAGGAAAGACTGCCGTGGAAGGAGTCTGGTGGGGGAGTGGAGAGAAGCGTTGTGTGGTCTGCTGGAGGAAAGATAGTCCAGCCATGCAAGTGATTTTCAAAGGGCGAGTGAGCAAAGGGGAAAGGCATGTAGCTGAGTCAGAGTAGGGAGGCGGGGCCTGAAGGAAAACGCTGGATGGAGTGACTAAGAGATGGCGCGAGAGTTGACGTAGGAGCCAAGATGAGGACAGGGCAAGGTGCTGGTGAGCTCTGAGCATAAAGTGAGTCTAGAGAGAATGACTGGTCGACAACAAACCTTCAGTGAAGCCAAATCAACCAGTGCTTTGGTGCCAGTATTCAGAGGTCCAATTATGTATACACCCTAGATCCTCCAAGGAATGCACTGGCTACCAGAGTTTGCCTCAGAACTGTTTGCCTGGCATTCACTTGGCATTTGGAAGGTAAAAGTTTGGTCCTTGAATGTCTGATATGTTGCAGTTTATGCTATAGGCCCAGCTTAGAGAGGATGGGGCTGGGTAAAGCTTGGCTGGAGACAAAGTCACTAAGAGGCAACTGGGCCTCCAGTTAGTTGGGTGTGTAACTTACCATGTCCATAAAAACTTTCTTCAGCTGAGAGTCAGTATAGAGAATGTCAGGTCTGTCTGGTCCATATTCCCACCCATTGAGAAAGCAGGGTAGGCGAAAGAGCAGGTGGCAGGAGAGCTGAATGTACCCAACCCCTCCGTAGGAAGAGGAGCCTAGGAAAGGGTCAGGCCAAGGGTGTAGAACTTCGTGATGCAGATAAGACGGTCAGTCACAGAAATACCAAATGTTGTGCTTCTCTTCTGCCACAGAGTACCATGCCGGTGGAAAGGATGCGGATGCGCCCATGGCTGGAGGAACAGATAAATTCAAATACGATACCAGGGCTAAAGTGGCTGAACAAGGTAGGTATGTTGGGGGTGTGTTGTATGTGAGTATGTGTGTTGTGGGGGGGAATGTGAGACAGAGAGATGGGGGAGGAAAGAAGAGAAAAGAGAAGAGAAAAGGGAAGGGAAGGGGAAGGAAAGGAAGGGAAGAGAAGGGAGTGTTTCCTGTTGAAAGTGTGCCCACTGGACCACCAAATAAAGTTGTGTTCAAAATCTTATGCTCATTCATACAGGGAACACCCAGCTAACAATGATCTCAAAACATGAATTTTTCATGTCAAAAAGGTTTTGGTCACATTTCTGAAATAAAGTGGGGTACAGAGAAAGAGTGAATTTAGGTGACGAGGAACGATGGAATCCAGGTAATGAACATGTGAGTCATGAAGGAGGATACAAAGCTAATTGTTTTTTTAACTGTCATTGATTTATCTTTTTTTGTTGTGATGGATAAGTACATAAAAATGTAATGGATAGAGGAAGTATAAAATGCGGCGTGGAGCCCCACAGCTTCAGTATGACTGCTCTTACCGGTCAGAAGTTCATGAGATTTGTAGACTTTGGAGCTAGCTCATCTCCCACCATGATGCTTTTCTCTTGCAAGTTCTTTATGGTAAAGTTTTCATTTTTTTCTTAAGTTTTTTTTTTTTCTGTCATCTTCTCAGACTGTCACCTCAACCCGAGTACTGGTTGTAGCCTTTGATTTTCAGGTGACTTTGTGAAGCTCCTCTTGTGGCTTCTCCACGGACCCTTGCCCTTCCACCCCTTCCTCAGATCTGTCTTTGCTGCTCCAACTTCTCTAGCACTAAAGGATACAGGGCTCCGTGTGGTGTTTGGTTTTGTCTGAGTGGAGGGTCTTAGCCTTTAAACATTTCTTTATTTCAGGAACTTTTGCTTTTGTCTCTTAAAAGTACTTTTTAAAAAAGTACTGTTGTGCTGGGTGTTGCTTACCTTTAATTCCAGAACTTGGGAGGCAGAGGCAGGCAGGTGAGGATCTCTGTGAGTTTGAGGCCAGTCTGGTTGATAGAGTAAGTTCTAGACCAATCTGGATACAGCAAGACCCAGTCTCAGAAAACAAAAAGAAAAGTACTGTTACTACATGAAACCCTGCTTGTATGCCCACTTACCCTAAAAAAGTCGTTGTTAGTTGCTTACATTTCCCCAAATTCGCGCGCACACACACACACACACACACACACACACACACACACGCACACGCACACGCACACACACACACACACACACACACACACACACTTTGTTAACTGCAACACTCTCAATTTAACTGATCCTAGCTATTAGGGGTGAATCAAAGAGAGATAATATGTGCAACTTTGTTTTTAATCTAAAAATGCACAGTTACAGTCCAGAGCAGTGGTTCTCAACCTTCCTAATGCTGCGATCCTTTAATACAGTTCCTCATGCTGTAGTGACCCCCAATCATAAAATTATTTTTGTTGCTACTTCATAACTATAATTTTTCTACTGTTATGAATCATAATATAAATATCTAATATTTGGAATATCTGATGTGTACCTCCTATGAAAGGGTCATTCAACCCCAAAGCGGTCATGATCCCACAACTTGAGAAATACTGGTTCCGAGTAACAGCTGAATACGTTATGACTTTTCTAAGGAGGCTCAAGGGAGGTTTTTTTTCTCCTTCCACAAGAACACCAAGAATTCTGAGCAAATGTCTCTTTCTTCTTTTCCACTCTGCTCCCCTCATCTTTCAATCTTAAGGACATGGTGAATAATTTAATGGGTCAGGCTTTATTTTCACACCAGGTGTAAGAGCTTAAAGCCAGAGAGCAGATTGTGGCCTGCTTTTAATGAGGGAGAAAACTATTGTAGAGAAATTAAAAAAACCTACCCAAACCTCAAAACTTCTGGCTTCATTTTATCTTTTCAGATACCTCTTAAATCTTATTCTTTCTCTTGCCCGTTTATTTTGAATTTACTATAACTAATTGAGTATCTGTTCGAGTCTTTTCTGAAATGAGGTGGACCACAGAGAAGACTGAAATAAATAGACTGTACTTGCTGCACATGTTTTGTCCTGTCCTGGAACGTTTTGTGGTGAGCAATATATTTTTTCCTCAGCTCGCAACATCTATAGTTAGTTGAGGTTTAGGTATATAGTTAGTCTCTTCTAAAAATACAAGCACGAACTCAGGCTACCCTTGACTGCTCAGTGAGCAGCAGTACAAATGTAGGTAAGAGGAAAGAGGGTGGTAGTTTAGAGATGTATGGGGAAATGTAGGGTAACAGAAAATAGTAATGGCAGCTGACATTTGCTAAGTGTTTTGTGCTGTTTCCTCTTCTAAGCAAAGCATTACATACATCAACTCACTTAATCCCTACTCTGGGAAAAGGCTGTAATTTTTCATGTTGCAGACTAGGAAACGGAGGTACAGAGAGGTAAGGGGGACTTGTTTGGACTCATGGTGTGAGACTGAAGTATGTGTTTCTCAATTCTCAAGAGAAGCAAGTGGTCTGTTTCTGCTCTTTCTTTTTCTAACACCTGAGTTGTCTGTTCTTACTGTTGTTTGTCCTGAAGCACATCTGTATGTGGAGAACATGGGGTGCCATTGTGCCTCTTTTGTCAACTAGGCACTGGCAACCTGTAGTTAGGTGGTTTCTGCAGGAGGTTGACCAGTAGTCTCTACCTCCAGAGACCCATCCCAACCTCTAGAACTTGGGAATGTGACCTTATTTGGAAAGGGGCTTTTAGTGCAGTTAAGGACTTCAAGATGAGAGCATCTGGATTATCTGCCTGGGTCCCTGAGTTCAAGGGCAGGTGTCTTTAGAAGAGACAGAAGAACACAGAGGAAAAGCTTTGTGAAGACAGAGGTGGATGCAATGAAGCCACATCCAAGGGACTCCGAGATCTTCAGAAGCTGCAAGAGGGAGAAAAGATTCTTCTAGAAGTTTTGAAGAAAAAAAAAGTCTGCCAAAACATTGACTTTGGATTTCTGACTTTCAGAACTGTGATAGAATGCATTTCTATTGTAAACCACCCAGGGTGTGCCCATTTTTTATAACAGCCCTGGGAAAAAAGTGTACCCTCTAAGTACTTCCTCCTCTGTGGAGACAGCTTTTCTGCTGCCCACTGCCTCCAGCATGGGGATAAAAAAGCCTTGTGCTGCTGGGCAAGTACTCTGCCAGTGAGGTACATACACAGCCCTGTTCATATTTTTCTGTTCTAGGGCCAGAGACAATAATTTTCTTTGTATAACCAAACCCTTGGCATGCTCAGGGGCCCCTTCCTTTCTGGGCATCCCTTCTCAGTCTCTTGGCACCACAATTCTCTTCCCAAAGAAGAGTAGGGAAGGGGACCTCCTAGCCATTTTATAGGCACTTCAACTAGAGGTGGACCTGGGGCCATCTGATTGAAAGGAACATGTCACTGGCTCTAACTACCTTGGTTTCTCAGGACAATATTGACACAGGAATGCCTAGACTGCTCAGTGTCTGAGGGTCCCTGTTAGACAAGTGACCCACAAGGACTAGGCTACAGCAGGTGTGTTTCTATGCACATGGACAATATAGGCCTGAGATGGGTCAGGGTATTTTCTATCCATACCTAAACTCCCATGGGGACCGTTCATAGGTTTTCTCTAACTTAGGCTTGTTGGCATTCATCCATCACCAAGAGCCTGTTGTTTTTCCATCACAAGGACTCCCAGAACCCTCTTGGTATTTTGAGTGGGTTGAGGTCTTTCCAATACCTCGTTTCCTGTTGAAGACTGTTGGGATTCTAGGAAAAGATATGCACCATCCCCAAGACTTTGTGGTTCTCTTAGGTGTTCTGGTGCACTGCTGTAACAGAATGCGTTAAACTGTATGCCATGGAATTTGTCTGACTCACAGTACAGGTAGCTGGAGCAGAACATGTTCTGGTGAGGGCTTCTTGACAACAGGGCAGACTACAGAAGAGGCAAATCTGAAAGCCAGGAGATAAGACCTGGGCAGGGCAGCTTGCTGTTAAAAAACAACAAACAAACTAACCACCCCAGCAGATTCTTTAAGGAACTAGGATACTCCTACCAGACCTGACCCACTTCCCCAAACAGCACCAACCCATTCATGAGGGCAGAGCCTGTGATTCATTTTTCTCCACTGGACCCCCATCACTTAAAGCTTCCATCATCTCAACCCATCCATCCTGCAGACCTTAAGAAAGCCTTGCAAGAAACACTCCAGCCACATCCAGACCATAGCAGTTGACACTCAGAATGCATTTTTACCTACGCCTGGAAGCTGTCGGTATAGGGCATGGCTCTCTTGATGGTTACTCTATGCACAGTGCCAGACCTAGTGCCTGACCAAGTAGGAGGAGCTGTGGCTTTTCCTGTTCCTTTGATCTCTCAGGCTTTAACCCCAAATTCTGGCTCCATATTTTTTATTTTATAAGACTGTTTAGCAATTTGTCTACACCTATGAATGAAGGTCATGGCCCAAATTCATGGCTTTTTTTTTTTTTACACTCAGATTAACAGGCGTGGTGGTGTATATCTGTAATCTTCATACTCAGTATTGCTGAGCATTTGAGTCTAATTTGAGGTCTATATGGAAACCTTGCCTCAAAACATGACAAAAACAAACAAACAAAAAACCCAATCAAACAACAAAAAGAAAAAAGAAAGAAAAAGAGAGATCAAAGTTAGGACAAGTGGGTTGGCTGCTGTTGTGTCTATCTCCAAGGAAGAGTCCAGCCCGTGTAGGGCATTCTTAGTAAGACACAGTAGGTGATTAATTGTGCCTTCATTTTTTTCCATTCCCATTTCTAATAAAATGGAAGGAAACCTGTCATGTAACAGGTCTCATTGCAAGAGTCCAAATGAACATCTAGGATGTTGCCAAAGCAGCATCTGAATTACTGATGAATGAGGCCCTGGAAGGACCATCTACTTTTTATGACAGTATTGGCAAAATGATGCAGTATGGCCAAGTCATATGTCTAGAATGAATAGGAGACCAAATTCTCATATGCCTACCTCTAGATTTCTTGCTACTTGCTTTATCTTTTCTGTTTGGGTAGGAGAGGGTAGTATCTTAAAACTGTTGGATGATGATGTACATCTGTAAGATTGAGGATATTTTCTTACCTATCTACTATATCATTGTAAATTGGACAAAGTCAATAGTAATTTTTCTAGTATCGCTGTCCCACTTATATTCAGATGCCTCTGTATTCCCAAGATAACTTTAAATTAAATTGTTTATTTTTTGAGATATAAATATAATTACATCACTTCCTCCTTCTACACTCTCCCATGAACCCCGCTTACCCTCTTTTAAATTCATGGCCTCATTTTCTTGCTTTTTATATGTCTGTTCCTAAATACATGAATACCACCTGCTCAGTCTGTTACATGTATGTATGTCTTTAGGATTTATCCTTTGGTACTGGATAACCAATTGGTGTGCTCTCCCCTGGGGAAGACTATTTCTCTCACTCTAAGCTTTGCTTAGGTGCCTGTGGCTCTTTGCCTAGGGTTGAAGCCTCCTGAGCTTTGCCCCTTCCACATTACCATGTCCCTTGATGCCATCCTTGTTCAAGCAGCCCTGCTGGTGAGACTTCATGGTTGTGCTTTTGGACATACCTAGCAGACACCGTCTCACAGCAAACTCCCTGATCCTCTGGCTCTTACAGTCTTTCTTCCGCCTCTTCTGCAATGATCCCTGAGCCTCAGGTGCAAGAGCTGTGTTGCAGATGTAACCGTTAGGACTGGGTTCCACAACTCTGCCTTTTGAGTGATTGTTTTCTGTAATGCTCTGTCTGTTGCAAAGATAGAGTTTCCTTGATGAGGGGGTGGGAGCTGCACTTACCTGTGGGCGTAAGAACAAATATTTAGAATGTAGTTAGGGATTGCGCTAGTTTAGCGAAATGGAGGTTGTGGCTTCTCCTTGAAGATCCTTGATTTCACTAATCCTGGGTAGTTGGCTGGGTTTTCAGTACCAGACATGATTTCCCTCTTGATGACTGGGTCTTAAGTTCAAAGTCCAACTCGAGAGCTGTTGGTTACCACCGAGGTATGTGTACCACTACAGAACCCTTAGAGTTAGCGTGTGATGCTGGTCATCCTCGTGGTTCATAGGTGTCAAAGCTGGGTCCATTGTTGGCTGCCTCTCTCCTTTGGGATGGTACCTTCTGATACCATGAGAGCTAAGCTTTCAGGTTAGATCCAGCCAGCTCAGGGCTTCCGGGTCCTTGGTCTGAAATGCATAGCATCCTAAACAATAGGGACTTTGTTAGCTTCCATCTAGGGGGTGGGATGAGGTGGGGTAGGCAACTAAAGGTAATAGCAAGAATCTATAATATTTTGGGAATCTTTTGGACACTGACCAACAACTCAAATGAGGACTTCTTATGCCTATTGTTGGAGTTTTACTAGGTGGTCTGTGGCTCTTGGGGGAAGGATTGTCAGCCCAGATGGGAAATTTCATTTAAACTATCTATGTGTATCTACACACCAACTTACATGTATTACAGATATTTTTAGTGACTAGTCAATGTATGGTTTCTCGTGGCTTTTTCAGACATCCTTCCTGTAATTTTACCGTCTATTCTTCTGCTGTATTTCTCTCTTTCTCCTTTCTAATTAGAGCCCCCATGTTTTTCCCCCCTTCAGATCCCTTTACCCTGCTGTTCTCTGTTGCTACCCCACCCCTGACCCCTGCAATGGTCTCTTTTCACTTTCCTGGTTTCCGTAGTTAGTCTATGTTATATACTCACACCTGAAGATTTGGAGCTAGAAACCTCGGATGAGAGAGAACACTTGATGTTTGTCTTTCTAGGTCTGGGTTACTTCACTCTACAATCTTTCCTAGTTCCATCCATTTACCTGCAAATTTCATGATTTCGTTTTTTCTTTACAGCTGATTTCCAGAGTGTATACGTACCACATTTTCATTATCCATTCATCAGGTGGAAGACATTGAAGTTGTTTTCATTTCCTAAGTATTGTGCATAGAGCAGCAATGAGCATGCTGAACAAAATACCCACAGAGTAGGCTGTGCCACAGAGTGGTAAAACCGGGTCACATGGCAGATCTACTTTTAGCTTCCCCACAATGATTTACAGAGCGGTTGGACTAGTTTGCAATCCTACCAACAGTGAGTAAGGGTTCCTTTTTCCACATCCCTTCTCCAGCATTTTCTGTCAGGCGTTTGTTGATCTTTGCCATTCTGACTGGGGTGAGGTTAAATCTCAAAATCGTTTCAATTTGGATTTCCCTAATTGCTTAGGGATGATGAACATTTTTCTGAGGTATTTCTTAGGCATTTTTTTCTTCTCTTGAGAACTGTGTTCAGATTCAGGTCCCTTTTTTGAATAGGTCTTATGTTTTGTTTTGTTTGACTTTCATTTTTGAGTTCTCTGTATATTCTGGATATTAATCCTCTTCTCAGATGTAGACCTGACAACGATTCCCACCCATTCTCTGGGCTTCCTCTTCACCCTGCCGATTGTTTCTTTAGCTGTGTGGAAGACTTTTAGTTTCATGAAGTCCCACTTGTCACTTGTTGACCTTAATTCTTGGGCCAATGAAGTCCTATCCAGGGAGTCATTGTCTGTACTTCTATCCTGTAAGTACTGCCTGTGTTTTCCTCAAGGAGTTTCAGGTTTTCAGGTTTCACCTTTAGGGCTTTGGTCCATTTGGAGTTAGTTTTGTGAAAGGTGATAGATACAGGTCTAGTTTCTTTCCTTTGCATGTGGACAGTAAGTTTCCCCAGCACCATTGTTGAAGATGCTTTCTTGACTCTGTATC
Organism: Peromyscus nudipes; assembly: GCA_902168325.1. NCBI lineage: Eukaryota > Metazoa > Chordata > Mammalia > Rodentia > Cricetidae > Peromyscus > Peromyscus nudipes. Next base: position 20,232 of record CABHPH010044882.1, on the reverse strand, counting down.
CTGCCACATTGCTGAATTGATCATTTCTAGAAGTTTTCCAGTAGAATTGTTGGGATCTCTAATGTATAGTATCATGTCATCTGCGAATAGAGATGGTTTGACTCTTTACCTTGGTTATATCTCTATAATTAATTTCCTTCTCTTGCCTTGATATTCCAGCTAGTGCTTTGAGCACAATATTGCAAAGGAGTGGGGCTAGTGGACATCCTGTCTCATTCCTGATTTAAGCGGGATTGACTTAAGCTTTTCTTCATTTAGGATGACATCGTCTTGAGTTTCTCACATACAGCCTTTATTACGTTCCTTCTAGCCTACCTTATCTAGGACTTTTACCATGAAGGCATGTTGGATCATGCATCTATTGAGATGATCATGTGATTTTTGTCTTTAAGTCCCTTTATGTGGCCTATTACTTTTATTGACTCGCATATGTTGAACCATCCTGCACCTCAGGTATAAAGCCTACTTGGTGCATAATCTTCTTGCTGTATGTCTGTGTTTGGTTTGCAGGTTGGGTTTTATGACTCTCAGGTCTCTGCTGACTGTGAGCAGGAAGTGCCCTGTTTTTGCTTTCTTTCTTGTCATTGACTTGGTGGAGAATCCAGGCTAGTTCCGGATTTGTCTATATGGTTGCTTGTAATTTTCTGAGGCCATTTATCTAGGAATGAAGGAGGCATCCACCACTGGGTTCATCATTTCTCTGGTGGCTCTGTGTGATTTCCCTTCTGGTTGTCGTTATTCACAGTAGAGATCCATTTAGACCAAGGCACTGTGGCCACTCCTCAGATCAAAGGACTCTCTCTTTTCTTCACTTTGAAACAGGCTTGTGTTTTTAAAGCTGTCTCTGCACAGGGTAAAAAGTCCAAACAGAAGGAACAAACCAGTTAGAACATCTTATCAGGGTTGGGGGGAAATAAAGAGAGAGACGACAGAACTATTTTCCATGGGGACCAAGGTATTTGCTGTTCACCCTGCTAAAGAGAGTCTCAGGTGATTTGCTCAACTCAGCCAGCTCTTCCTCAGTTGGGCAGGCCTGTTCATATGCACATACAGGAGGACTCAGGAGCAGTCTTCCTGTTTGAAGTGTGTACAGCCCCTGCGTGTGCACAACTATGAGGGATTCTGGGCCACTGGACTCTGAAGATGCCTCAGGGTCTACACAGACATGTAACAACATGGTTTCTGTCCATGGAAGCACAAAGATCTTTGACAAAAATGCTTGTTGCAAATCTCAATTTTAAAATGAATCTTGGCTCTGGAGAGATGGTCCAGCAGTTAAGAGAGTATACTTCTCTTGGAGGGGACTCTGCTTCAGTTCTCGGCACCCACATTGGGTGACTCCCAACCAGTTGTCACCCCAGCTCGGGGGGATCCTCTGGACCTGCACTCCCATATACATATGCTTCCCTCCTAACACATACACAGACACACGTACATATAAATACAAAGTAAAATGCATTTTTAACACGAAGCTCATATTTTTCCATTAGACTATTTTTAAACTCTGGGATGCTTTTTATACAGTATGAAAAAGTAGTTAAAAGTTATGTATCGTTTTTAAAAAGCTAACCACTTTAACTATTTTAGAGTATACATTTCAGAGACATTAGGCACCTTCACAGTATTTCACAGTTACCACCACCATCTCCTTCCAAACCTTTTTTCACCCCACCCAAATCAAACACCATATTCATTAAGCAGCCACTGCCCATTGCTTCCTTCGCTGGTGCGTGGCAATGGCTGAGCTGCCCTCAGTCCTTATAGCTTTGTTCTTCCTGGTTATTCCCTATGAACGGGGCCATTTGGTGTCTGTTCCTTTGTGTCGGGAGTCTTTTTGTTGGTACAGTCTTGCACAGTTCACCCAGGTGGTTGCATGTGATCTGTACAAACTAAATGGAATGATGTCCAGTGGGATACAGGAAAGAGTGGAATGATACTCCATTGTATGCGCATGCCACACTTAGTGTATGGATTCACCAGCTGGCGAGCATTTGGGCTGTTTCCATCTTTGGGCTTTGTAAGTTTGTGCACATCCACATTTCGGTTTTTGTTGAATACTTGTTGTGATTCTTTGAGTACACATCCAGACACTAAGTGAAATCATTGGGTTGCCAGCAGGCAACTTGTGTGTCTAACTTTCTGAGGAATGGCCGGAGTATTTCCCCCATGGTGGCTTTGCTGTATTCCACATTCGCTCAGCAGTGCATGGGAGTTCCAGTGTCTCCGGATCCTCACAAACACTTCTTATATTCTCGTTTTCTCTTATTCCCTCTGTAGCCGTTCTGGTGGGGGTGAGATGCTTGGTGTTTCAGTCTGTAATTCTTTAGTGACTTAAGCTCTATTTGGGTTCCTTACCCCTGTCAGCATGATCTGTGCTGGCAGTTGCTAGATTCAGTCAGCATTTTTATGATTTCATGATTTTTGTTTGATTCCTATGAGATCACATTTTTGTGTGCGTGTGAACAAATGTATATGTGTGTGCACATGCATGTGTGTGTGTGTGCATGTGTGTATATGCACATGCATGAAATGCTTGGAAAGATGTCACTCTGTGTCTTGTGGAACAGAATTCTAATTGGGTGACATCAGAAGTAAAGTACAACACATTCTTCAGAGTCTGTATTTTTAAGTAGAAAGCTTTAAATTATAGGGGTGAATTCCAGGAAAAAAAGTATCTGAAATTTTTTAAAGAATATTTTATATGGATTCTTTGACAGTTTCATACTTGTAAACAATATACTTTGACCAGATCAATCCCCAATTCCCCTTCCCATTCTTGAACCTCCCCTGAATATATCTCCCCTCCAACCTTCATGTCCACTGTCTTTTTGTTTCACTCATCCACTGAGTTCTGTTAGTACCTCTCACACATGCATGGGTGTGGGGCTAGCAGCCAGAGCATGAGCAATATGTTAGCAGCCACACCCCCAAAGGAAAATGGCCGTCCCTCCCTGAGCAGCCATCAACCGACATTATATCTTCTCAGCTGGGGTGAAACTCTGAAAGTCTGTCGCCCTTCCTTTCTAAATTTAGACTGGCTTGGTTTTGTGCAGATAACCACAGCTGCTGCCAGTTCATAAATGCAGTGGTCATGTGATGTCATAACACTCGCTAACAGTCATGTGATGTCACAACTTTCTCCCACTATTGCAGTCTTTCTGCCCCTTCTTCTGTGATGTCTTGAGGAGATTGATAGAGATGTCCTGTTTAGGGCTGACACTCAGTCGGCACTTATTCTCAGCACTTTGACTGGTTACAAGTCTGCACTGAATGCTACCCACTGCAAAAAGAGACTTCTGTACCTAAGGTTGAGAAAAACACTATTCTATGGGTATAAACAAAAATACTGAGAAGGCAGTTTGACAACGTGTCAGTTTAGCAAAAAAAAAAAAAAGTTGTACTAGGTTCCCAGCTAGGGCTTATGACTTTCACAGTCATGACTTTTGAACCGGTTTAATATACGAGGCACAGATTCCCACCCATGGAGCAGGCCTCAGAAAGTAGCTGGTTGCTAACATCCATGCCATTATTGCGCTGGTGGACACATCTTGCCTGGCTTCCTTACAGCAGGTGTTAAAATAGCATGCAGAGTCCAGTGCTGGACCATTGATGGTTTAATCCCATGGATGTGTTTTCTCCCCTAGCATCCTCCTTGCACCTTCTAGCATTTTGAAATCTAACCAGCAGGGAAAACATTTCCATGAAATCAGTTTCTTTTCATTTGTATTCATTTTTCACAAGAACATCAAAAACTGCAGTAAGCAATTTTGCTCTCTGAGTTTTCACATGCATTGAAAAAATTAAAATTCCACTCGACCTTCTGATCCCCCTGCTCATTGGCCCATCTGTGGGCAGGCAGCACACTCCGAACAGTGAAGAGTTTATGAAAATGTCTGTCGCTTTCGGTTCTTCTTTATTAACGGACTGTTATAAATACAGTAGATTTCCCCCCTAATAACAGTTCTGGAAACTCTACAGCATTTTAAAATGTTGTCAGTTCAATCCCTGTAAGTGGTTCTGTCTAGAGGTCTCTTTGAGAGTGCTGGGTCCTTTTCTAGATTTCACTATGTGAGATCCGTTGGTGGAAATTCCCTACTGACCTTCCTTTTTCTGCCCCATTGTGTGGTGCAGGGAGGGATCCTTGGTACTTAGCAATTATCAGAATGGCCCAAAAGCTTTAAACAAACAAACAAAAACAAACAAAACACACCTCCCTACCTTAGTTCCCAAACTCCCCCACATTCCACAGAATCCAAGACAACAAGGCAGAGGATCTAAATGTAGAGGATGGGAGACAATGTGTGGGTTAATAAGGGGTCACATGACTTTGACTCTGCATTTAGATATGTTGAACCACAAGTTCCTTAGCAAAATAATTGAATTCCTTTCTTCAGTTCCCTCACTTGTAAAATGGAAATTATAAGCATCTACTTAGCTCCTTCCGTGGTTGCAAGAAACAAAAGTGAGCCTCATATGGACATGCATAGTCAGGTGTGCGGCGCACAGGTGTGGTCAGGGGGTGGGCCTACCCACGTGGGCATGCATAGTCAGGTGTGCGGCGCACAGGTGTGGTCGGAGGGTGGACCTACCCACGTGGACATGTGCATAGTCAGATATGCAGTGCACATGTATGGTCGGAGGGTGGGCCTACCCACGTGGACATGTGCATACTCAGATATGCAGTGCACATGTATGGTCGGAGGGTGGGCCTACCCACGTGGACATGTGCATACTCAGATATGCAGTGCACATGTGTGGTCGGAGGGTGGACCTACCCACATGGACATACATAGTCAGATGTGCGGTGCACAGGTGTGGTCGGGGGTGGGCCTACCCACCTTTCTTCGACCCATGAGGTGTCACTCTGAGTAGGACCTTTTTCTAGAGTGTTAGTTTCTGAGTATGTGTGCTTGCTGGGTTTGACTTAAGCAGTCGTGAGTTTTGCTTAGGTGGTAAGAAAGATAGAGTCTAGTGTAGGATGTAGGGTTTGTATTTGGAGAATGAGTATGACCTCACAGACTGGATATCTTTGTATTTCCTGCTCTTATGTCCAGGACAGTGGACCTGGAGGGATTTAGAACAGTACACACACACACACACACTCACAAACCTCTATGTTTGGTAAATACCCATGCAAAATGTAAGATACTTGTTTTATGTGGCAGTGGTCACCAATACCACTAGACATTTCCTTAGCAACATGACAAGAAGAAATAATAAATACTAGACGTTTCAACTGGTGGCTGGTTTTCTGTGACTGTACAAAAGGGAAGGGAAACAAAGCATGGAACACATCATTGTAGCATAAATCTTCACCTTTGACCTTACAATACACTCTTGTTCTTCCAGGCCATGCAAGACTCTGAATTCCCTCCTGCATAGATTGTCAGAATTAGGGACCCAATGGGGCAATGGGATTTTTTCTTTAATTTCAGTTTTCTTCGTGTGTGTGTGTGTGTGTGTGTGTGTGTGTGTGTGTGTGTGTGTGGTGTGTGCATGCTCATATGTTTGTAATTGTGCATGTTTGATGTTGGCTGTCCTCCTTGGCTCTCCACCTTATTTTTTGAGACGGTGTCTCTCACTGAACCTGGAGCCTACTGATTGAGCAAGATTAGTTGGCCAGCATGCTCCAGGGATCTTCTGGTCTCTACTTCTCTAGCTCGAGGATTATAGGCTGTACTCGAGGATTATAGATTAATGTCAACTTCACACAAGCTAAAAGTCATCTGAGAGGAGGGGACATCAATTAAGAAAATGTATCCATAAGATCAGGCTATATGCAAGCCTGTAGGACATTTTATTAATTAGTGATTGATGGGGGAGGGCCCAGCCCATTGTGGGTGGTGCCACTGGTGGGCTGGTGGTCCTGAGTTCTATAAGAAAGCAGGCTGAGCAAGCCATGGGGAGCAAGCCAATAAGCAGCACTCCTCCATGGCCTCTGTATCATCTCCTGCCTCCAGGTTCCTGCCCTGTTTGAGTTCCTGTCCTGACTTCCTTCAGTGATGAACAGTGATATGGAAGCATGAGCCAATAAACCTTTTGCTCCTAAATTGCTTTGGTCATGGTGTTTCATCATGGTGATAGTCACCCTAACCAAGACACAGGCACACACCACACCTGGCTTTTTACGTGGGTGCTTGAACTTGGGTCTTCATGCCCTTTTCCCGGTGGATCCACCTTCCCAGGCCATGGGCTTGTTTTACAGTTGACCTCATTACAGACCCTCACAAACTCAGTGTTGCTTAGTTGTGGAATTTAGCACTAAAACTTCACCAGCCTGTAGATGTAACCAACCGTCTTATTAAATAAGAAACACAGAGCCAATGTAAGGATAAAAGCCCAAGAGGTCAGAGCTAAGAATCTTACCACTTTCCGCCAGCTAGCCTCTCCCGCCAAGAGACCTCTCCGAAAAGGACTACTCCCTGTGTGTTCGTTTTTAAATAAGAGTTCTGTCCTGCCTTCTCATTGGTTGTAAACCCAACTACGTGACTGCCTCGTCGCTGCCTCTCTGTACAGACCTCCTAAGTCTTCTATGGTTGGTATTGAGATTAAGGGCGTGTGTCTCCAATGCTGGCTGTATCCTTGAACACACAGAGATCTACCTAGTTCTGCTTACCAAGTGCTGGGATTAAAGGCGTGGACCACCACCGCCCTGGCTTTCGCTATGGCTTGCTAATAGCTCTGACCTCTAGGCAACTTTATTTATTAACATACAAATAAAATCACATTTCAGTACAAATAGAATACCACTATACCAGCCCATGCTGTCCTCAGCCAAACCCCACAACTTTAGTTTTTACTTAACTTCCATCCCCACCCGTCATCTCGTTTCAGGAAAAGAAGATTTTCCAGATCCCCTGGATGCATGCAGCTAGACACGGGTGGGATGTGGAAAAGGATGCCCCACTCTTCAGAAACTGGGCGATCCATACAGGTATTAACCCTTGGCTTGCTTATTTACACAGTTGCCATTGTTGACTTTTGCTTTCGTTACACAAATATCCTGCCTTACGACCTCATGAAGATAGCTCTGAAATCCTGTGACTTGTCCCCAGGTACATCTAGGGGATGTATGAGGAGTGTAGACAGCATCAGTCAGAAGTTATGTCCCCACCCATCCTAGAGGTTCTCAGCCCTCAGATGTGGTATTCTTGTAAGTTCCTAAGGGTTACTAGGGGAACTTTAGCACTACTAACTTATAGTCATACATTTATTTATTACAAAATTTCTACAGGGAGCTATCTTTAGAAATGGACTTTTCACTTACTATTTGAAGCTAGTTAATTCTGCTTGTTGGCTTTCTAGTCTTATCTATGGTTTGATTCTTCACCCCTCAAACTGGATGGTAGAACCAGAGAGACAAACTTGTCCTAGGGTGGTCTCTGTTGTCTAGGTTTTTAAAATAAAATGCCTGTTCCTTAGAAATACCCCAGCAAAGCAGGATCGTTAGTCATCTGCAACAGAGGCTTTTTGCTCTCTGTCTCTCTCGGTACCATTTTAGACCTCCTCCCCTGTGTCTAATGCCCTCCCTCTTTTTCTTTATCTTTGGCTATTTTGCTAGGAAAGCATCAACCAGGAGTAGATAAACCTGATCCAAAAACATGGAAAGCGAATTTTCGGTGTGCCATGAATTCCTTGCCTGACATCGAAGAAGTGAAAGACAGAAGTATAAAGAAAGGGAACAATGCCTTCAGAGTCTACCGGATGCTGCCCTTATCCGAACGCCCTTCGAAGAAAGGTAAAGCCCTCTACTGATTAAAGAAATGATCCCTCGCTCTAGACCGTGGTGCCCTTTTAGACTCTTCATTTCTGCCTCCGTCATCACTTTGAAGGGTAGAATACTTGTTCACCCTAGAGGTGATAATTCTGCCTTCGCTTGCCTTGGGAAAATGACTTTCAAGGCACCAAAGGCAAACAGATTTGTAATTCTGATCTTGTATAGCTGAGGCAGTGGGTTTCAGAAAGAATTTAGTGGAGGAAAACCCATCTTCCTCTGTCCTTCGTGAACTGATCCAGAACTACCTTTTTGTTGCCACAGGAAAGAAACCAAAGACGGAAAAAGAAGAGCGAGTTAAGCACATCAAGGTAATAGTCTTTGGTTGTTTAGAAAGCCCATGTTGTGACCGTGCATTAATGAGTCGTAGTCTGTCTCATCAGAGCAGTAGCAGGACCTTTGTGCAGGCCTTGCCCTTTCTCCTCTTCTATTGTGTTTTATGTGCTGTTTATATTTCCTCCTCTGCATGTACCCACTTGCAGACACAAGTCCACATAGGCTTTGCTCACACCAGTGTCCCAGAGAAAAGTGCAGATGATGTAACAGATTCACAGAGCTTGACGGTCACTTCTCCTTGCCTGTCACTCAGCTCCAACCAAGCTCCAGCAACCAATTTAGGTCTCATCCTGTGAAATATGTTTTCAGGCTCTCAAATACATTTGAAAACTACCGTAATTATTACGTATGTCTGTTAAGAAGTCTTAACTATCTTTCTGTCTGTTCTGTCATAAGCCATTAGCTTGGGAACACAGTAGTTCAGACACTGTTATTAGTGTGAGTCTCAATGTTCTTTTCTGTTCTGTGATTGAATGAGTTCCAAGAGTTTTCTATGGGGATGGGTCTGTGTGCTTGAGTTTTTCAGTCGGCTAAGTGGTCTGACCACCCCTACATTTCAATTATCATAGCTCATAGAAGGTGTAGCCCTTGTTAAATAGTGAGAGAGACGTCAAACCCTGTGCCTGACTGGGGAGCCCATCCGTTGCTAAGCAAAGGGCAGACAGTACAGTTAGAGACCCAGAGACCACCCTGGAGGTGATAGAGGTCGCTGGCTTCTGTGTGTAGGGGAAGAGACTGACGGATAAAAGTCAAGTGGCTTGTGTGCAAGGTTCCATGGCTCCTTAGAACTGAGCTTGAAGTGGATGTGGAGCATTCTGATTTACAATAAGAAACAAACAAAAAACACAAAGTGAATTACTTTAGGTATTTCATTAGGTTTGGGAAGGGACAGCATCCTGTGCTATCACTGGGGCCTGGTCCCCAGGATTCCCCTCCCCTGCAAGATAGCCTCATGGAAAATGATGTAGTAGTGTTTGCATAGAACCTATCCATATCTCCCATTTACTTTAAATTACCCCTTAGTTACTTTACTTTTAATACTTAATAGTAATTAAAAGTTGTTGTGTTGTATCATTTAGGGAATAATAACAAGAAAAGAAGTCTATATATGTTTAGTATAGACCAGTGGTTGGTTGAATATTAGGTATAGAATTGTGGTATGCACATGGCTAACTGCTATTAGATTTTTTTTAAATGCATATGGGCTGCTTGCCTGTATGTCCATGCACCATGTACATGTCTGGTACCTACAGAGGCCAGCGAGAGCCTTAGATCCCTTGGATCTGGAGTTATGGACAGTTGTGAGCCTCCGTGTGTTTACTAAGAATTGAACCCCAATCCTCTAGAGGAGTAGCAAGTGCTTGGAATGGGGAAGCCATTTCTCTTGACCCCGCGGTTAGAGTTTGAGGGAACACTTAGCTAGCTATTCCAGGTCGAGAGGTGTTTATCTCTGCATTGGAAAATAAGTACTTCAGGCAGACTGTTTAGCAGTGATCCTTTGTTTCATTTTTGGTATTTCTAAGTGTCTGATTTATTTTAAAGATAACACAGGATTAGGGATTGGAGAGGTGGCTCAGTGCTTCGTGCTTTTAGGGGAACTTTTTTTTGGTGTGGTTTGGTTCCTAGCACCCATGGCAGGTAGCTCACAACCACCTTTAACTTCAACTCCAAGAGATCCAAAACCCTCCTTTTGCTTCTACAGGTATGCACATAAGTAACACACACACACACACACACACACACACACACACACACACACACACACTCTCAAGTTAAAAATAACAAAATATTTTTTTTAAAAAAAACAGCACAGGATTAATGAATTGTGTTGTAGTTTTTCTGTGGACAAGTTTTATACACATAGGACGGAGTAAAGTTGGCTCTACCCCACCGCCCTGATTTTAGTACTAATCGACTCCTGGCCACGTTTATTCCGTCAGCACCTCCATCCTTTTCCTGTCTGTCAGTATGACATCACAATATTTGACCCGTTTTGACTTACAGACACAATTTCTGATAGTGGTCAACATGCTTGGAAGCAAATTTCAAACACGTTGTTTCCTGCATAAATATTTTACTATGTATATCTTTAAGAGTAAATACTCTTCAGCTGATGAATTGACGGTGAGTCCTCAGTATTATTAAATATCTAGGCAGTGCTCAGGGTTCCAGTTATCTCAGAAATGTTATTACAGCTTCTGTATAAGTTTTTTTTTTTAACCTTAATGAAGGTCCATATTAAGGGCTGGGTATGGTAGGGAGCACTTATCTATAATCCTTGAATTTAAGGACTAATCATGGAGCTCTTGAAGAAGAGGTTGTCCTGGACCATATCATGGGGAAATTTTGTTTCAGAAAAGAGGGGGAAATTGATATGAGAACCATGTGGGGTTTTTTTTTGTATGTATTAAGACTTTTCTTTCTTTCTTTGCTTGCTTGCTTGGTTTTTCTTTGAGACATGGTCTCACTGTGTAGCCTGGGCAGGCTCCAGATTTCCAGCAGTTCTCTTCCCTCGGCCTCTCCAGTCCTGGGATTACAGACTGGAGCCAACACAACCGGCTTGAGTGGTTTTGTTTTTAATCTCTGGGTTTTCCTACATCTCCTTTTATAAAAAAAAAAAAGATTATTTTCTCCCTGTGATTATAAAAAACTCGTTATTAGCTATATTGTTTTCCATTGTACCATTTCTTTAAACCCACAGTTTGAACATCTTGTTCAGTAAGAGATGCATAACTTTTTTTCTCCCTACAAATACATTGTTTGAAGAATTCACAGCAATCTTAGGTGTGATTGTATCATATTTAATGTTTTCACAGCATTCAGTGACTTGCAAAAGAACAAATAATTCGTATTTGATAGTTGAGTGGATACATAAATATTTATTGAATAAGCATATAAATAAAATATGTGTGATGGGAGTCAGGGGCTTTATATTAGGGTACAGATTTGATTTCATAATTGTAGTTGGAAAAATGACAGCAGAACAATGTCTACTTTTCAATATATTTTGCCTACATGTTACCAATATATTCCCTTTGGTATCAAATACCAAAGAATCTATGGTAGATCATTATATTATATCTTTTTAAGACAGGAAAACTGCTTCCTGTGAAACTGGGGCCCAGAGTCAAGGTTAAGACATGTAGTATTTCAGGACTGTGGAAACGTGAGGAAACCTGAGTCCTAAGGTGGATGGCGTGTGGGATTCTCCTAAGTAAAGAGTACCTTTGGTTACATCAGCCTTGTGGGGCTCGTCTTTTGTGGGGCCTCTAAAATGAGCAAGCTGTGGAAGGCACAGCCTTAGGCTGGGCTCAGCCATGTTGAACCAGGAACAGAGAGGCCTTAGGTGCAACCATGTGGGTGAAGCTTCTACTTAGCAGCGAATGTTATGAAATCCTTGTGTAACAAAGATATGATTAACACTGTCTTCCTCAAGGGACATGGCTCCTGCAGCGGAGGGTTGATGAATCATACATAGTGCAGCCTGACCTTTGGATGTAGATCTTTTTTGCCTATGTCTTGCAGTGTTACGGTCGAACAGGAATAAGACCAGTGGGCTTCCCCGATTCTTCCGATTTAGGGTCCCTGCAGAGTTAACTCCATGATTGCTCTGGGATCATTTAGTCAAAGATTTTCTTTAATAACTGTTAATAGTTTACTTTTTTTGTGTTGTTTTTGCAAGTCAGAATACGTAAACTGAGCTGTGCTTGGTGGCACATGCCTATCATCCCAGAACTTGGGGTGTGGAGGTGGAAGGACCAGGAGTTTTAAGGTAAGCCTCAGCCACATAGCTTGAGGCCAGCCTGTGCTACATGAGCACCTGTCTCAAAAAATAAAACAAACCCCATCAAAACAACCACAAAACTAAGAGAACACCTAAGATGAATTCTTCAGTTGTATGCCAACGCGTGAGTGGCTAGACGAGCTAGAGGCCTTCTGAGAAAACTGTCTGTGTACCTAGAACTGCAATAACTTACAGCTGGTGAAGCAAGCTCTTCCCAGTCTTCAATTCAAGCTAAAGTTTTAAGTAGCAAACAATATTTAGGGCATGCTAGCCAAGTACTTGAAGTTTTTTTTCCTGGGCCACAGACATGTTGGTTGTAGGCTCTTCCTTGGCCCACAAAATAGTTTCTCCAAGATTTGTGGCTCTATACGTGGAAGTGGAGATGAGCGGAGGAGCTGTCAGAATTAAAACAGAGTCAGGCTGGGAGCGGCAGCGTCTTCCTGTCATTCCCCACTTACAAAGCTGAAGCAGGAGGATATTAAATTTGAGGTCGTTCTGAGCTTCATGATAAGCCCCTTTCTCAAACCAAGATGGAGTTCCTTATGCCAAGTCAAGGGATTAGAAAAAAGTGCTTCTTATGAACACATACCTGACACTGACGAAATCTATTCCAGCCTTCATTCCTATCTGCATTCCGGTTATTTATTCAGACACAGACACCTCTGGATTGAGGACTTAAAACAAACTGGTGGCTCGTAACTGGCCTGGCAGAAGTGAAGGTATTCTGAAGAGACGGCCGGGCTATTAAAACAGGGAACCCCAAAGAAATGGGAAATTTCCCAGAAATCTCATGCTAGGAGAAGGAAAAGGCCACATCCAAGGGAGAAATTTGTCTCCCAATGGGATGTCACACAGTCCTAATAATTTGTTAGACTACCTTGTCATACCGAACTTTGGGGTCACAGCCTGTTCTCTAAGCCATGTTTGGTTACTCATCCTCAATAAATCAATTAAAAGAGCCAAATTAATAGTAGAAAGCAGAAAATGGAGATTTTTAAAAAAAAAGATATGACCACACTGGGAAGAAAAATAGAAAGATCAAGTAAACCCCTCAAGTCTATCTTTGGGGTTGTAAAAGGCAATTCAAGTTTAAATAGAGGCAGAGAACATGACCATCTTCACAGTCCTGGGCTTCAGTCACATTTTGTTAAGGTCATCTACTTGAGACAGATGCATCTCTAGAATATCTTCATTTCCACCACTCGGGCTGAGAGTGTACCCTGAGTGCTTAGAGAGCCATACATCACTGAAATAAACTCGGCCTACATGGGGCTACCCGTCTACCTAAGGAGATTAGAATAAGAGAAACACCAGCGAGCATCCTAGCCTGAACATCATCAGGGAATGTATGTGCTTCAAAAAATATCATGGAACAGATTGCTCTGTGGGAATATAGGCAACACCAAGAACAATAAGACTAAAAGCAGGGAGAGCAGTAGGTGTTGACAATTTTTAGTTCCCCTAAATGACTTTATTACCTTATTTAGCTCTTCCTGTGATGGTCATATCAAGGCAGCCCAGTCACAGGGGCTGAGTCATTTTCCCAAGATGCCATAGCTTCAGAGAGTCAGTGAACTCGTGCCTCAGCCTTTTGGAAACTGCAGAACCCGAGCCAGACATTGAGGATGGAAATGTGGCCCAGATCAGATGGTCTGCATTCCCTAGTCCCAGGACCTTCATGAATGAAGGTCTAGAGGTTAGAGTTATTTGATTTTCTCTGAATGAACATGGAAACTGGCTTAATTTGAGCGGGTTTTGTGTGGAGAACAATGGGAAATAAAGATGCACACGGGTAAGAAGGAATAAGTGCTTCCTGCCTTGGGGGTTGTTTGCAGAGGAAAACGCAAGTATTTCCAGATCAAAGCATCAGCGTTACCATGGAAACAGAACAGAAAGTGGCCTAAAGTCATCTGGTGAAAGTCATTGGTGTATGTTAGTTCTGAGTACAGACGTGTGGGTAGAAGTTACAGAAGAGTGGATACTGGTTCTGCAGAACTTTCTCGAAGGACTGTTTACTGCACCTGAGATCAGAGCTGGTTTAAAACTGTGCATTCCCAGTTAGAGAGGACGGTGGCCACCTGTGGGGGAGCTGGTGCTGCTGCAGCCCCTTCTCTGCTTGGGAAAGATCTTTAGGTTTGAAACTGTGATTACAAGAGAACCTGTATCAGCGATCCTTTTGAAAACACACCAGAGCTATTCTGGATTAAGCAGGCTAGGAAACATCTCTGGTCCTTCCCTTCTCCTGCTGCTGGGCTAAATCACATCTATCAACATAGAAACAATAGCTTTCGCCTTAAAGGAAAGACAAGGTTGTAGATGTAACCAACCGTCTTATAAATAAACACAGAACCAATGCAAAGAAGAAAGCCAAGAGGTCAGAGCTAAAAGCTAAAACCT
>CABHPH010044847.1:1261-12323 GCA_902168325.1 Peromyscus nudipes | reverse complement strand
TTTGGCCATCCTATCACCAGAGTAGGTCAGTTCAGGCTGTCTCTTGACCATTGCCAGCAGTCTATTGTGGGGGCATCTTTGTGGATTTCTGTGGGCCTCTCTAGCACTTTGCTTCTTCCTATTCTCATGTGGTCTTCATTTACCATGGTCTCCTATTCCTTGTTCAATTCTGAACATTTATGCCCCAAACACAAGGGCACCCACATATGTAAAAGAAACATTACTAAAGCTTAAACCACATATAATACCCCACACATTAATAGTGGGAGACCTCAACACCCCATTTCACCACTGGACAGATCTCCCAAATCGAAACTTAACAGAGAAATAAAGGACTTAACTGATTTCATGACTCAAATGGGCTTAATCGATAGCTACAGAACATTCCATCCTAACAAAAAAGAATAAACCTTCTTCTCAGCACCCCATGGAACCTTCTCTAAAATCAACCACATACTTGGCCACAAAGCAAATCTCAACAGATACAAAACAATTGGAATAACCTCCTGTGTCCTATCAGACCACCATGGTTTAAAGTTAGATTTCAACAACAACAAAAACTACAGAAAACCTACAATCTCATGGAAACTGAATAATGCTCAACTGAGTCACCAATGGGTTAGGGAAGAAATAAAGAAGGAAATTAAAGACGTCCTAGAGATCAACGAAAATGAAGACACTACGTACCCAAACTTATGGGACACTATGAAAGCAGTGCTAAGAGGGAAATTCATAGCACTAAATGCCCACATAAAGAAGTTGGAGAAATCTCACACTAGTGACTTAACAGAACACCTGAAAGCTCTAGAACAAGAAGAAGCAAAGTGTCCCAGGAAGAATAGACGCAAGGAAAAGTGAGAGCTGAAATCAATAAAATAGAAACAAAGAGAACAATACAAAGAATCAATGAAACAAAGAGTTGGTTGTAGCTAGAGTTTTCCTGCCTGGCCCAAGGTCAGGACAAATCTCTTTCACCTGCCAGTCCTATAGCCGCTCAGACCCAACCAAGTAAACACAGAGACTTATATTGTTTACAAACTGTATGGCCGTGGCAGGCTTCTTGCTAACTGTTCTTATATCTTAAATTAATCCATTTCTATAAATCTATACCTTGCCACGTGGCTTGTGGCTTACCAGCATCTTTACAGGCTGCTTGTCCTGGCGGTGGCTGGCAGCGTCTGGCAGCAACTCCTTCCACCTTCCTGCTCTTTTAATTCTCTCTGTTAGTCCCGCCTATACTTCCTGCCTAGCCACTGGCCAATCAGTGTTTTATTAGCAACACATTTGCCATATAGAACCTCCCACAGCAGTTGGTTCTTTGAGAAAATCAACAAGATAGACAAGCCCTTATCCAAACTACCCGAAAAGCAGAGAGAGAGCATCCAAATCAACAAAATCAGAAATGAAAAGGGGGACATAACAACAGACATTGAGGAAATCCAGAGAATCACCAGGTCATACTTCAAAAACCTCTACTCCACAAAACTGGAAAATCTAAAAGAAATGGATAATTTTCTGGATAGGTACCACATACCTAAGTTAAATCAAGACCAGATAAACTATTTAAACAGTCCAATAACCCCTAAGGAAATAGAAACAGTCATTAAAAGTCTCCCAAGCAAAAAAAAGCCCAGGACCAGATGGTTTCAGCGCAGAATTCTACCAGATCTTCAAAGAAGAGTTAATACCAATACTCTCTAAATTGTTCCACACAATAGAAACAGAAGGAACATTACCAAACTCCTTCTATGAGGCTACATTTACCTTGATTCCTAAACCAAAGAAGGATACAACAAAGAAAGAGAACTACAGACCGATCTCTCTCATGAACATTGATGCAAAAATACTCAATAAAATACTAGCAAACAGACTCCAAGAACACATCAAAACAATTATCCACCACGATCAAGTAGGCTTCACCCCAGGGATGCAAGGGTGGTTCAACATACGAAAGTCCGTCAATGTAATACACCATATAAACAAATTCAAAGAAAAAACCACATGATCATCTCACTAGATGCAGAGAAGGCATTTGACAAAATCCAACACCCCTTCATGATAAAGGTCTTGGAGCTATCAGGAATACAGGGAACATACCTAAGCAAATCATTTCTAAACTTCAGAGTTTATAGTTTGCTTTGATATCATTCTGAAAGTTTTCTTGAGAGTTTGAAATCAGAGCCTAATTCATCTAAGATTGACTGAGGGTAAAACTCCCCCCTTATTAATTTTTTAAAGCTGCTCTTTAAGATTACTATGAGCTTTTAAAATGATGTCAATATTTCCCTCTTGTATTTTTTTTCCAAGACAGGGTTTCTCTGTGTAGCTTTACGCCTTTCCTAGAACTCACTCTGTAGCCCAGGCTGGCCTCAAACTCATAGAGATCTGCCTACCTCTGCCTCTTGAGTGCTGGGATTAAAGGTGTGCACCACCACCACCCGGCTCCCTCATGTATTTTTAAGGGTAAGCTTTCTAACATCACTTGGAAAAGAAGTGACATTTTGATCTGAAAAAGCAAGAGTTTGGGGGCAGTGAAGTACCAGTACCTCTGTTACAGACTTCATTTCTCAAACTGCCTTTCTCTATCATCATGCTGTTACAAATGAAACTACATTTCCCATACTGCTTTTCAGGTCTGGGAGAAGACTTCCACTCACAGGGTCTGTATTCATGCTTTTGCTTTTACCAGGGGAGATTTTTTTCTTCTGTAAGTTTGCACGAGGACTCCTGCATTACCATTTGAGAGGTCTTCTTTTCTCATTAGATTTTTCCATCTGACACTGTTCCCAGAATGAGTCACATCTGTCTGCATACACTCAGACAGGCATTTGTCTCCTGCCTTACTAGGTCAAAAAAGAAAATGAAAGTACTTGAAAGCTATTTCAGAAATGTCTTTTCTGTGATAGAAAAGAATATTTCAGAGAGATTTTTTTCATAGCCATGGATGCTGCATAGTCCCACATACTGACTCAGGGCTTGCAGTTGGGCAGGCAACTGTGACTATTCCTACCAACCTAGTTTGTATGGCCAAATTTACCCTGATTTTTTTATGCTAGCAGTTTTCCCTGAGTTCTGCACTGCCTCTACCTTGGCTCCACTCTTGAGGAATTTCCTTGACAACTGCAGGAACCCTAGTATCCCCTGAATGCACCCAAACTCAGAGGTGCTTGGCCCCTGGCCCTTTACTAATTGCTTCCCAATTTCTGGATAGAAACAAAGATACAATGCTAACAGTAAGAATCAGCAATGCTTCAGGTGAATTTTTTTCTATGCTAGGGCAGTTACAAGTGATTCTACCATTCTGATAGATGTTTCTTCCAGGTGAATGTAATTTTTTGCCCCTACAGAAAGAGAAAAAATCAGAGAAACAAAGGTCTGAAAAGCTTTTAGTTTTTTACAGCAAGATTACTAACTCCCCAAATTTCTCTTCTCTAAACTTTGACTTCATGGTCAAACAGAAACTAATTTTGATTGTAAGGTGTTGTAATAGTGTTTGCTGGCAGAGTGGAGGGTTTTGTTTTGTGTACATCCACTTCAGGGAAAAGTCCCCCCCTGCATCTCAGGGCTTGATTCTAAGCTGTTTATGGGCCAAAAGCTTCCACAAGAATCTTTTCATGCCCCCTTTTTGGTCATCTTTGATAGATTTTCTCTGATTTGTTCCCAGGAGTTTGTGTTCATAGTCCCATAGTTGGAAATCAAGGACATAGTTCCTCTGTCTTGTTGCTTATCTTATCCTGTTTTTTTCTTAAACTATATTCCTAATCCAGTATTTCTATATTCTATCTTACTCTATTTTTTTTAAGTTTCACAGATAGAAATTAAGAGAGAGAGAGAGAGAGAGAGAGAGAGAGAGAGAGAGAGAGAGAGAGAGAGAGAAGAAACCTAGATAGAGAGATATATCATGCAGCTTTTCTTTTCTTTTTCTTTTTTCTTTTTCTTTTTCTTTTTTTCTTTTTTTTGAGACAGATTTTCTCTGTGTTGTTTTGGTGCCTGTCCTGGATCTTGCTCTGTAGACCAGGCTGGCCTCAAACTTACAGAGAGAGATCCACCTGGCCCTGTCTCCTGAGTGCTGGGATTAGAGGCATGCACCACCACTGCCTGCTTTCAGCTTCACTTTTCAACTTCAGCGTTCCAATGCCTAACTTCTGAAAATAGAATACCATGCCTTAATTTTTCAACATAACCGGACATGCCCAAACTTCTCGGGAGCCCCTCTCCCCCCTTTCACCAAGTCCCTGGTCCCTGTTCATGGGACTCACTTCTCCCTCCTCAAGAGTACTCTGAGGTAAAATTGGTAGAGGAGGGAGAAGTGAGACATATTTAAATAGAAATATAGAGACCAAAACACATGATAGCTCAGGAGGGCCTGCATCGTTATCCACCAGCCCCTTCTATCTCTTCTAAAGGGCTATTTATAGGAGAGCCAAGGGGTAGAGCAAAGACCTCCTCTAGCTCAGCCAGGTGTAGAATCTTCCAATCACCTAGTAATTATGCACTTGTTTAAGCAATCCTCTAAGGCATTTCTGCTGGGTAAAGCAAGCTCAGATCTCACTAGGAAACCTTTGTGGGCCTCCATATATAGCCTCACCATGAAAAGTGTTCCTTCTTTTGAAAACCATCCTGATAATTGAATACCTACCATTGCATCAATGTAGCCACTGGCATGTCTTTTGTGACATGGGAAATCCCGCCAATTATGGGTCTGAGGTTCCTTTTCATCCACACATCTCAATGGGTACAGAAATTCAGTCCACCCCAGAAAGGAATCACCAATCAAAAATACTATTAATGAAAATATTTAAAAACCATGGAATAGCATGACAGAAGACAGGGACACAACAGTGAACATGTCTCACTTTCAGCACGTTTATTCTTCTTGAGGCAGTAACACATGTGTGATGGTAAATGTTAAATAATGAGTAGTTATTATTTATTATATGTTCAGGAAATATGGGCAGTGTCAATTACACACAGTTCGGAAGGATAAACTTCAAAGTAAGATTTGCTTAAGTAAATGTGAGTATCGCTGGTTGAAGATTGATGGTGTTATTTATATTTCCTCTAATCAATGTGATCTTTATCAGGAGCATCTTTATGGATAACCTGTCCATTGTGTTCCAAGTTAGAGGGAGATTGGCCTTTGTAAAATGCACAAAAAGGAAAGGAACCAAGAACACCATCATGCCGAACGTCATTTATTGATAATCTACTATTACTGGGAGACAGAGGGGAGCAGAGTCAGATGTGAGTAAAATCTCTATTATCTGCCTTTCACAACCATGAAGGAAAAAAAATGCACAGGTGAATCTTGCTGCGTGGTACAAAAATAAAATAACAAACAAACAAACAAATAAATAAATGCAGGTTTTGCTAAAGTTGGTCAAGTATAGGCATGTGCATGATTTTTGTTTTTTATGTTAGAAGCTGGGGGACTGTTTCCCTGACTCAACAATTTAATGGAAAAATGATAATAGTGTCCTAGCAACACTGGGATTATTATGAAAGAATTGTTTGAAAAGGTTGTTTTTGAAATAATACAATTAAAAGTAAATATCAGAATCACACAAGTAATGCTATTTTATTCAAAGAGTTATATTTATGAATAAATGTGTTATTATTATTTTATATACTATAATACATAACACAATATTTATATAATTTGTATATAATACATAATATAATGAATGTAAGCATGTAATGATAATCAGTGAAAAAAGGGCATGAATTTGAAAGAGATTGTAGGGGAGCATATACTACAATTATAAGGAAAAAAGGGAAGTGGCAAGATGATGTAATTATGTTAAAATCTCAAAATAAACTATAAATTAGTAAATAGGAGAACAGGAAGAATGATTTCTTCCCAGGCCCAAGTAAATTTTATGGTTTGATACATTTTATCTCGAACACAACCAACCTATTCAAAGGTTGATTTGGAGTACACACAGAGGCTGATTGTAGCATTGGGTACATAAATCTCATATGGGAGGGAGAAACCTTTTTTTTTTTTTTTGCTATTTGTTAATTGCAACATAGCTGTGTCCCTGCATTTCACTGTATGATGCACTAGTGTAGGAAAGTGTTCACTCATGTGTTTTCAAATATAATCTGGATTGTGTGAAGTTTAAGTTGAATTGTACAGGATAATAATTTTAACAATAATTTTAGTTCTCTTGATTTTTTAAATCAGCATCATATAAAATGGGATGAAAATTTATTTATTTATCAGCAGAAAGAATGTTTGACCCAACTTCAGATTCATTTGTCTGACAGGCATCATCATTAGGGAGGGTGGGAAAAGGTAGCAGGATTTTCCAACTGATGACAATTTGATCAATTCACACTTTTAGGTTTGATTATAAGGAGCATCTCTTTCCTTATTTATTATATTCTGTGCATCATGCAGTGGCTTCTACTAGGAGCCAAAATGGTGACTCCCTTCATCACCCCATCATGAATGGGAATAGTTTGTGAAATTCAAAACTTAGCAGCTAGAACTTTATAAAGCTCCCAAGGACATAACGTATTTTTCTTTGTGATATTTTTTTCTGAAAATGTCCAGAAATATCTTAAAGGAACACACAATGTACTTTGTCTCTGAGATGACAAATTCTCATATACACTTGTTGAAACTTTTTTTTTATTACAAATCGTAGTAGAATTGTTTCACAAAATGAAATCAAGTATAAACATGGATGTGTGTGTGTGTGTGTGTGTGTGTGTGTGTGTAAGCACTAGCAATTGTGGAAAATATTGTTTTTATTAAAGTTATAGAATTGTTTCACAAAATGTGCTCATGAATATGCATATACATAAATGCATGCTGCACCAATTAATTAGTTAAGAGCGAGAGGGGACATATGGGAGCATTTGGATGGAGGAAAAATGATATTATTAATATTGAAAATAAAACAAATAAGAAACTATTGTTTCCACTCTCTAAAAAATATTGAAGCATCACTTGTGTTTCATCAATCCCAGCAGTAGACAGAGAAGGGTGGAGACTGCATGTAACCATGGCAACAGCTCAGAGCCCACCTGTCAGTCAGGTACAGGGAGACCTTGTCTCAAGAATAGGGTGTAGGGTGGTGGAAGAAAGATTCTATTACACACATAAATGCTTACGGATTCATATATATCCATGCACACAACCCGCATGGTTTAATGTACTCCCATGCATGATTCAGGGTGACCTCACTAGATACATGATGCTGCTTATCGAGAGGCATGCCCAATTCTGTGAAGAAATTCTGAGAATTTCATCCATTTTTTTACAAACAGTTTCATTGCAAATAGGTTTTCTTTCATACAACATATTCTGATTACATTTTCTCCTCCCCCAAATTCTTCAAGATCCTCCCCACATCCCCACCCACCCAAATCTACACCCTGTTTGTTTCTTTCTCACTAGAATATAAATTAATGGCTTATTGAATAAATTAAAAAAAATCTCATATACCAGAGTGTTCTGTGGGTGTGAGTTGTTATAAGACACACAGCATTTTGGTTGAGGGCAAACTAATAGGGAAAATGGCAACAGCATTAGCCATGGTAACTTGAAAATGTGTGCAGGGTGCGGTGTGTGCGTGCATCTTTAGGGGCCCACCTCACTCATTGTCAGGAAGAGAAACATCAATCCCTATCCCTGTGCCAGTCAGTTCTGGGGTTAATAAAGCAATCCGACACTCCAAGAATTTTTTTCCTGAGTGGTGCTGATTTAAAATCTTATTTTAATATCCAAAGAACTACAGGCAGATAAAGATCCCAGAGAGTGGAAGAATTGACTGCCTCAGGGATTAGATCTCTCATTGGTTGCTCAGTACCAGGTGGTCAGCCCTGAAAGCATGCACACCCAAACAACATGAATTGGACTCAACATGTATCTTGTATACGTTTACATAGACATATATGTTTATATACAGAGCAGCAATAATTAAAGAAGTCTGAGGATGTGAAAAGGAGTAAAGAGTGCATGAGGGGTTGGAAAGAGGAGAGTGTGGTGGTCAATGATTTAACTCTATTTGAATATGTCATATATATTCACATAGACTATATTTATTTTTACATATATTTATGTTATATCATATATTTTATATATTTATATTTGTATGACCCATAGAATTAGCAGTTAAATCTATTAGTTATACAAATACAATTGTTGTGTTATTTAATATAGTTCAATAATAGTGTAAATATGTCAAATATATGTTATATATGTATATATACCATATAATTAACTGTGGTGGTTTGAATAGGAATGGCCACCATAGGCTCATATATTTGAGTGCTTAGTCATTACAGAGAGATGCTACTTGAGAGGGATTAGAAGGTTGGCCTTGCTGCAGTACATGTGGCCTTGTTGGAGGAAGTGCATCACTGAGGGTGTTTAGAGTTTTAAATACTTGAGCCAGGCCCATTGTCTTTTCCTGCTACCTGAGGTTCAGGACTTAGAGCTCTCAGCTCTTTTTTCAGCACTATGCCTGCGAGTAGCCATGTTTCCCATCATGCTGATAATATACTAAACCTCAGAAACTATAAGCAAGTCTCAATTAAATGCTTTTCTTTATGAGGGTTGGCATGGTCATGGCGTCTCTTCACAGCAATAGAACATCGACTAAGACTTGTATCATAGTGTTTTCCCCTTAAAAATTAAAAAAAATTCTAAAAAAACAAAACGGAAAAGGGTTTTGTTGTTTGTTTGTTAGAGGAATTTGCCAAAGTGAATTAAGATGAAATGGAGAGTCTAGAAAGTTCCAGAAATAAAAAATATGGACCACCAGTAAAAAATTATTTGAGGTAGGAATCTAATGACCATGAAGGCTTTCAAATATCCAGACAGCTGTAGAGTATGGGTGTGCCTAAATTTGTGAGTCCAGGTCCAAGAAACCTTTCTATCATATGTAAATCTCCTGATTTATTATTCAATATGCAAGTTTGTGGCTGTGTTTGGAGTTATCTTACATCACTGTTTTCCTTTTCTTTGCTTATGTTGAGAATTCTTGTAGGAAAGAAACAAATCTCTGAGAAAAAGTAAAAAAAATAACCTTGTCTCTCCTTCAGCAACACCAGCCCTAGTCATTTAGTCTAGTTTGGTCAGTAAAGAACACAAATCTCCCATTCATGAGCAATGCATGCTCTCTTCTCCAAAACCTACAAAACGAAGTAATATCTCAGATTGACATTTTAGAAACATGAGTCAATGCCCTTTAGTACTTTGAAAATCCTAGCCTTTCATTTTGGTCTGTTAACTCTTTTTATACCATGATTAAAGGCTGATGTTAAAACAAACATACAAAAACACAAAACCAGAGGTGAAATGGGGTTATTATTGATTAAACATAGGCATATGTGGATATATCTGCTTAAAAACGTGGTTCTGCATTTAACAAAGAGTAAGCAACATAAATGGAGGTACAGAATTTCCCACCACATCACAGGTGTAGTATTTATCTCCCATCACATCAGGACTCTACCTCTGCAGCTCTAAAGTGAGTGACAAACCCATGTTAGTAGAAACTGGGCTGAAACAGAACAACAGCTGAAAGCAGAATCTTCTCATTGAGGGAACTTGCCATGCCTCCTTCTCAGAAGCCCTGACTAGGCTAAAAGTCAAGAGGCTACATTGTTTATACTCCTGTGTCCTGGTTGGCTCTGCGGATTTAGGTTGCCAGGGCAAATTTTTTATTGAGGAGATTGTATTATGACATGGTGCAGTTCAACATTAGTGAGGGAGGGATGGGGGTTAACTTTTCATTGAGGGCAACAACCATTGGCATAGGTTGCCTATGGCCAGGTGGATGAACCTACACATGCACGTGTATGGGAAATACTAATTGGATTTAGTGTGTGAGAAAAAACAAAGCAAAAACATCAAGTTGAGATGAAGATGAGAGATATTTGGAAGAGATTCTTGGGTAGCTGGAGGGTAAGGGTATATACGAAGAAGTTGCAGTATAAACAACTATGAAAATTAAAACACAGTATACAATACTCCTTTCATAAAAAAGACATTACTAATTGGGTAGAAATTTGCAAATTCCTCATAGAGTCCTCAATTTATTGTTACGAGCTTTGTGAACTGGTTCTTAGTTATTTTTTGATATTCACATGCTGTCTTAGTCTGGGTTCTATTGCTGTGAAGAGATATGATGGTAAAGGCTACTATTATAAGAGGAAGTGTTTAATTGGGGGTTATGTACAGTTTTAGTGATTTACTCCATTATCATCATGGCAGGGAGGATGGCAACTAGCCTGTAGCTGGAGCATAGCCAAGAGCTACATCCTGATTCCTAAGTTACACACTTAAAGGATAAATGTTGGTGAGAACACATTGTACACAGGACTTGGAGGCATTGAGCTGGAACTAACCCAGAAGCATCTTCCCTAAGGCCTGGCTCACATAGTATCCTAAGGTGCTATGCAAGTGTTCAAGTGCAAAAAACAATCAATAGTCCTACCCAGCTATAAATGCCAATGAGACACCACAATGATCACAATGGCAAAAAAGCCCTAAAGGTTCAATAGTGCCACTTATAATTTGTGGAAACAAACAGCTATCTATTTGAACTTATAATCTACTTAGTGTGAATTTTAAATGTGAAATATATATATATATATATATACATAATTCCCATCCCCAACCCACTTTAGCTTTTCCTCTGTCTCACTACTCCCTCTAAAATTAATTACTTCTTCTTTAATTGTTATTGTCACATACATAAACAATTAAATAAAATATGTGTTTGTGTGCATGTGACTAAATGTATAAGTACAAGTGTCCATTGGATTTCCATTCCCAATTAATATGTTTACACCTCAATTCCTACATCTAAGGCTTAAGAAATCACACAGAATATAGAGAAGAATGATGATAGGAGAAACATGACCAGGACAGTTGCTCTGAGATTGCATATTCTTCATATGATAGTGAAGTTGCACCTATGAAATGTCAAAAACATGGCTGCCTAAACAAGACCTTCATAATAACAGGCCTAGTAGACATATCAATGTGAATGAGGAAATTTCGTAAGACTCCACCTTAATTGAAGAAGAGAGATTGCCAATT
>CABHPH010044828.1:0-15306 GCA_902168325.1 Peromyscus nudipes | reverse complement strand
CGGGAGAGGCTAGCTGGCGGAAAGTGGTAAGATTCTTAGCTCTGACCCCTTGGGCTTTCATTCTTACATTGGCTCTGTGTTTCTTATTTAATAAGGCGGTTGGTTACATCTACAGAAATATGAGGGGAAAAGTCTACAAAAATACCACTTACTTTGTTTTATATTGGCCAGCTAATGCTGGGCATGGGGTGTACCCTTAAGTGTGGTTAATATACTCAGTGAGACTCCACTGGAGAAAATTATTTTCCCCTTTGCAAGTAAATGTCAATTACAGATAGCTTCCTGGTTAGTGGTAGGAGGTCATGTCCATCTCTCCTTCTCAGCACTGGGAACCATCTGGCTTGGACAATGAACACTGTCACTGTTCCCATGTGCGCCAGCCCTGTTGTGTTTGGAAGACACAGTTTCCTTGATATTTTCCATCTGGTTCTTAAAATCTTTCTGCCTCCTCATCTGCATAGCTCCCTGAGCCATGGTGTGAGGGGTTTAGTGAAGATATTCCATTTATAACTGAGTTTTCCAAAATCTATCAGTCTCTGCACATTATTCAGTTGTGGGTCTGTGTGTTAGCTCCCATATACTGCAAAAGAAAGCTCTGATGATGGCTGAGCAAGTCACTAATATAGCAAACTGTCATTAGGACTCATTTTATTACCATATTCCTTTAGCAGACAATAGTATTTTGTTTTTCCCTAGGCCCATGGTCTATACAGTCTTAGGTTCTTGGCCACTAGAGGAGTGTCAGGCATGGGTTCTATCTCATGGAATGAGCCTTAAATCCAGTCAGAGAGTGGTTGGTTGCTAACACAGTATTTGTGCCATTATTGCACTAGCATGCCATATAGGCAGGTCACCATTGTAGATCACAGGGTTTGCAGCCATGTGGGTGTTTATCTTTATCCTCTGGTAGTGTGAAGTGTGCCTTCCAGTACTCAGAACACTAGTCGGTAAAAGTTAAGGCTCTAGTTAGACACCAGCTCAATTTCTCCGTGTTCAATGAGGTATGTTTGTGGAATGTAACTGAGAGCCTTGGAAATATCATGAAATGTTTGGAGGTTTCCATGGGGGTCTCTGTGGCCAATGGCTCAACTAGATGTAACAACTATTGCTGGCACTGGAGGTTTCACTTGGTGGTGAAAGATGTCTAGTTGGGGCACTGTCACCCCCATTATTTGGTGACTCCATTTAGATTTCTTTCATATATGAATATATTTTAGGAAGCTTCTATGGTAGTAGGTTTCCATATAATCCCTCAAATGGCCCTTAGCCCACACCATGTTTTTCTTGATTGAAGGTACTGTGGAGCTTAAGCATGAACCCAAATCCTGGGTTTTCATATTCACTCATTTTTCTGTGTATTTACATTTGATGCCTGCTATGAAACTTTTGTTTATTTTCTATTATTTTATTATTATATTTATACAAGTGGAAGTCAGAAGACAGCTTGGGGAAGTAAGTTTTCTCCTTCCTCTGTGTGGGCCCTAGATCAAACTCAGGTCATCAGATTTGGTAGGAATCACCTTTATCTTCTGAGCCATCTCGCCTACTCTTGTTTATGTATCTTTTGTAATAGAGGTTCATCCCAAATAAGAATTCTGAAAAGAGGAGAAAATCCCATTTCTTCCCTTACACAATGTCTGGCCTCCTTGGGAGACACTCTTCAAGTGAGGAGGATGATTCCAAAAAGCCATATGTTCTATTTCTTACATGACAGAACTTTTCCAACCCTAGCAGTATTTGCTTTGGGTAGAATAAAGTACCAACATGTAAGCTATAACCAGTAACTGAAGCGAAGATACATCTGGCTATAATACAGTTCTTACCCCATCATGCTTTCCCAAAATATGCTTCTTATAGCTTTCCCTATACTCCATGGAAGTAAAATCAATCTACTGCAGCTGATGGTATGTACAGCACACTGATTCAAAGGGAAATAGAATTCTTCCATGATATGCACTGAGTCAGTTGTGTTAGTCAGGTTTGTATCACTGTGACATATTCCTGAGAGGCATGACTTAACGGTGGGATGGACTGATTTAGCTCACAGCTTTGGAGGCATCAAGCCACAGTGGCTTAGCTCCATGACTTCTGAGCCCATGATTGGTGGACTAACTTTACCTCCTGGTAAACAAAAGGCTAAAGATTGACATAGATGGGGCTCTGGACAAGATATAATCACCACCTCCAACTCCCACCGCTGCTGCCAAGGACATGAATCCAATACCTCCCTTGTAGAACGAAGCCTGACCTCTGACAGTTCCCATCACTTCCCCACAATGCTATCTGATTAAACTCTGGGTGGGTTTATTCACTGACTAGGTCAGCATCTCATGAGCTAATCACCTTTCAATGGTTAGACCCACCAGCAAGGGACCATACCTTCAATATCTGAATCAAGAATTCCACAAATGGGACACTTCATATCCAAATCATGAGCTCAGTGTATGGTACCCAAACTACAGTGCCACCACAGTTCAGAGAAAGGTGTGATGAGTGTTGAAGAAAGTATTTGTGGAGAGACTCAACTCTGGGCCAGACATGTAGAGAAAGGCTTAGTTAGATGTAGTAAATGGCATATGTTTGAGCAACCAAGAACACTCAATACCAAACACTGCACTCAAACCCAGCACACTCAATACAAAGACAAGAGCAAACACATTATCCCGTCACTCTTTCCTATGTGGAGACATATAAAGGAATTGCATTCTCCATTTTC
This sequence comes from Peromyscus nudipes, assembly GCA_902168325.1. Lineage (NCBI taxonomy): Eukaryota > Metazoa > Chordata > Mammalia > Rodentia > Cricetidae > Peromyscus > Peromyscus nudipes. Next base: position 12,590 of record CABHPH010044828.1, on the reverse strand, counting down.
CCTTTGCCTGACCACATCACTGTCATTTTCTCTCTTACTAATGAAAAGCACACATGACTTCTGAACAAGCCACATGCTAGTGGGGTAGCACCATCACCATCGAGGCTGAGAGGGGTCTCTAGAGCCACTGTCTTCTTTGATTAGTATAGGGATGTGAAGAAATAATTATAGAAGCACTTTATTTAAGAGGGGTGGGTGCAGATACTTCCCTCTGGAACACTGACCAGAACCTCATAAAGTAGTTGGGAGCAGACATTCATCAGCATCAGCATCTTAACATTGAAAAGGCTAGACTCATTTCCCTGGAAGTTACTGTGAATTTTGCCAATGACATTACATATGAGTAGCTTTGAGAAAACTTTAGTTTCTGTGAGAGGTGGCTGCTATAACACCATTTTGATGATGATGATGATGGCTGTAACTATAGAGCTGCATGCTTAAAAAAGAATAAGGTAAAATCCAACTTAAAAGCAGCTGATTATGTGGTGGGGGTGGCAAAAAGAAAACAGAAAGAAGCAAATGAACTCTGAATAACTTTTCGTTCTGGATGCTGTGGACATGAGACATGGGCTGTGGATATGCAAGGACCACCTCGGATTTCCAGCCGTGTTACAGGACTCTGTCTGTCTCCCATCTACCCTGTGGTTTTTATGAAGTCCCCAGCCATGGACACAGGGAGGCCAAAGAGCCTTATATATATCCTTTTACAAGTAGGTATGCTTGGCTATGTGCTATTTATTTATGAATATTGCCTTGTGTGATCTTCACCTTGGCTCTCTGCATGCATGCCATTCCCCAGCATCTTGCCTTTCTTGCTGTCCAGCACTGTCCACTGCACATGTGCCTAGCCTACCTTACTTACTTCCAGACCCTGCTCTCCATCTGAGTCTGAAATGTCCTCTTGTCTCCCCCCTTCCTGGGGCTCTCCATCATCTCATTCCCATGAAACCTTCCATGTGGCTGCCCCCTCTCTTCTTGTTTTTCATCTGCCATAAACGTGTGTGCTTTCCTCCTCCACATACAAACAAGGCCTTTGAGGCTGAGGACTGGAATTTCTCGTGATTCCTTGCCCACGAGGGATATGGAATGCACTGTGTTGCAACACTCTGAAGCAGCACAAGATGTCTTTGCTCAACAAATATTGCCCCAGATCATTTCCCATGTCAGGCTGTCGCCTGGCACTGTGGAACACATTACAGGCCGAATAGACAGCAGTTCTGACCTTCTCCTGAGGGGGACAACACACAGATGTGTAATTACCAAGTGTGATGACAACTGAAATGGACCAGCGCAGGTCAGCATAATGAGTATTTGATAAGCTGATCTGATTTTCTCTGTGGGACAGAGCTGCCTCAGTACTGTGCCCTACACTATAAGCACTTCATAAATAAATGAGTGGACACAGCTGAGGATCAAGACATTAGACTGCATGTTAGTAAAGAAATACACATGAATGGCACAGACAGAAGGGCAGTCACAAACAGACTGAAACCCACAGGAATGATTTGGATGAAAGTCACTTCAGAGATCACTTGAACAAGTTCCTAACCAACAAAGGCCCTCTGAAAACACAATGCCAACATGACCAACACCAATGTAACCACCACCACTACCACCAATGCCATCAGCAACACCTCCAACACCGTACCTCCATCAACAGCTTCACTACCATCAACAATAATGTCAACAATGCTACCACCAACAATAACAATGACAATACCGCTGTCACTACCACCACCACCAACAACAACAACAAGAACAGCAGCAACAACCACTGCCTACCTGCTCCCACAGGTGTTATGCGGGACTCCTTAGAAGTTTCTGGACTCTGAGTAGGGTCTGTCAGTTTGAAGGCATTTTACCCATAATGCCGCCTACAAGACAGGACACAGAGAACTTTACCAAACACGTAGACTGTAGGTGCTATGGAGAACTTGGGTTTATTCAAAACATTCTAACAACAAGAGCTGCCACATTCAAAGCACAGATACAAGCAAGCACAATCAGAAGCACAGATGGTGCTCTCCTGAGCTCTCAGACTGACACCCGGAGATACAAAGGAGGAGCCTGTGCCTCTTCAGCAACTGAGAGGCCAGATTTGGGAACTTTGTGACTGAAATCGGCATCCTAAATGAATGGCCACACCCAGCATCTACCTCAGCTAGCTTTCTCCTAAGACATGAAGTGATTTCTTTTGCTCACTCTCATGACAAATAAGAAAGTGCTATTTCTGCCCAGAGTATGCCCTTCAAACAAGACCTACCTACTAGAGAAAAAGAAATCACTGAGAAAGGATCAAAGGATCAGGCCAGGTGGTGGTGGCACACACCCTTAATCCCAGCACTCGGGAGGCAGAGCCAGGTGGATCTCAGTCAGTTCGAGGCCAGCCTGGTGTACAGAGCGAGATCCAGGACAGGAACCAAAACTACATGGAGAAACCCTGTCTCAAAAAACCAACAAACAGCCGGGCGGTGGTGGCGCACGCCTTTAATCCCAGCACTCGGGAGGCAGGGCCAGGCAGATCTCTGTGAGTTCGAGGCCAGCCTGGGCTACCAAGTGAGCTCCAGGAAAGGCACAAAGCTACACAGAGAAACCCTGTCTCAAAAAACCAAAAAAAAAAAAAAAAAAAAAAACCAAAAAACAAACAAAACAAAACAAAACAAAAAAAGGATCAAAGGGTCAAAAGTAGAGATGAGGAAAATAATTTAATTTCTTTTTATTTCATACACATGAGTATTTTGTTTGCATGTATGTATGTGTACCATGTACATGCCTGGTGCCCCTGAGCTCCAGAAGAGGACATCAGATCCCCTAGAACTGGCATTATAGATGTTTCAAGCCACCATCTGGGCACTGGAAATCAAATCAGGGTCCTCTGCAAGAACAGCATTCTCAACTGCTGAGACATCTCTCCAGCCCAAGAAAAGAAAAAACCAATGCTGTTTTGTTTCTTTGTCATTATATATCATAAAGTAAGATTTCTACCCTAACCCTGACATACACACAAATGCTGACAAGAGGAGAGCAGACATCCAGTATGGCAGAGATGTTTAATGTGGGGAGCAACCAGGTAGAGCAGTTAGGAGGACTTGGGTGCCTTAGTCAGAATGCTGAAATGCACAGAAGAATGCCACCAACTTGGACTTTGAATTACTGGACATTCATCTTCTTAGCCTCATTTTTTGTTCTGTAAAATGAGAATACTAAAAATATTCATAGAAATATTTCAAGATTGTATATATTTTAATAAAATAACCTGAGATTTATTTATTTATTTATTTATTTATTTATTTATTTATTTATTTATTTATTTATTTATTTATTGGTTTTTCGAGACAGGGTTTCTCTGTGTAGCTTTGCGCCTTTCCTGGATCTCGCTCTGTAGCCCAGGCTAGCCTCGAACTCACAAAGATCTGCCTGGCCCTGCCTCCCGAGTGCTGGGATTAAAGGCGTGCGCCACCACCGCCCAGCAAGTCTTATTTTTTATTTTTATTATTTTGTGAGGAGAAAAAATTGAGAATGGGTCTTACTCTGTAGCCCAGACTGGTCTCAAACTCATAGTGATCCTCTTGTCTCAACTTCCCAGGTATTTGTACTGCAGGCATGAGCCACCACACTCAAGTCAAAGTAATCCATGTAAAACAACTTTCCTGCAATATCTGGAACTTTGAAAGTTGAAATAAACAACATAGACAGGGGGGGTGGAAAGGAAAAAACTCAAGGAAGAAAAGATTCTCACACCAGACACAAGTAAGAAAGAGTATAAAGATGCATTTCCATTAAATAAATAAATTGAAATTTTTAGACATTCAGGGCCTGGGGATGTAGCTCATTGGTAGTGTTTGCCTGTTGAGAAGGTACAAGGACTTGGATTCAAGTCTCCACACCAAAAATAACAATGATAATAATTTTAAAGTACAAATACATTGACTTTTTTTTTTTTTTTCAGTCTTGAGGACTGAGTGTAGGGCCTCACATGGGCTTTGCAAGTGCCCTGCCACCGAGCAACACTTAAGGTTGTTTTCTACTTCTTTATCTTGAGATCAGGACTCCCTAACCTGTTCAGGCTGGCCCAAAATATATGTTCTTCCTGTCTCACCTGCCCCTCCCAGAAGCTAGGATGATAGGTACACACACACAACAAGACCCTGTTCAGATGAAAAAAAATTGAGCAAAAATTTTCAAACAGTTTTTCAAAAGAAAGGGAACACAAACTAGACAAGAAAAAAGGATAAATCCCCACTTCCCAGAGCTTCCTTGTCTCTGCCCATCTTCCCGGAGCTTCCTTTTCTCCGCCTGTCTTTTCATTTCAGGAATTGGGTTCACACAGCACTGTGGCCACGCAGCTGGAAGACACTTTTCTAGATGTACAACTGCCTTCCAGAGTGTGCCCAGAACTCCCTTCCTTCACAATGCCTTTGTATTTACACAGATTTTACTAAAGGCTTGCCAGTAACTTGCCTGACTTGTTCTGCTAACCTGTAAGACAGGTTCATTAATCTTCAAGGTCAACTTGACTAGATTTAGAATCACCTAGGAGACACAGCTCTGGGCACATCTGGGAGGGAGTTTCAAAGGAATTTTAACTGAGGAGTGAAAACCCCCCGGATGTGGGTGGCACCATCCATAGGCTGGTTTCCTGACTGAATAAAAAGGAAAAAGTGGGCTCAGCACCAGCATTTATCTCTCTCTGCCCCTAACTGGTCACTTCCACAAAGGGGCCAGCTGCCTCACACCCTGGCCACAGTAACTTCCCTGCTAGGATGTGCTGTACTCTCAAACTGAACCAACACCAACCAAACACTTTTCCTTCCTTACATGTGCAGAACTCTACTCTCCTTATTACAGAGAAGAAGATCATGTTGAGGAACTGTCCATAGCATGAGGGTTAAATGCCAAAGGGGAAGGACGACACTGGGAAGCTGTTCTCAGCTGTCCACCTTACCTTGCTAGCAGACAGGTCCCTCTCCATCTCCAGTGCATGGAATTTAGAGTCTGTGTTTTCTTATTTCCCATTGTGTAACCAGCAGCCAACACAAAGCCAGCTGGCTGCTGACTGAACTTCCTTACACTCAGCCGGCACCACATTGCCAAGGTCTGCAGGAAACCTCCAGGCATTGGAGGACACAGCAGTCCCTTGTAAGCCCCTGGCTCCTGGAACTCCCACTGTCTGCCAATCAGTCTGTGGCAGCTTTTTCTCCGCAGTCATCAAACCAAGTTCCTATTTCAGGGATCTCTCAGGAGCCAAGAGACAGAAACCAGAAGGTGCAGAGATCAGTGTGTATCACTGACTACTGTGACCTCAGACAACTTTGGTCTAACCTACCTGAGCCCTACGAAGGTTTTTTTTCTTTTTTTTTTAAGGACAGAAATAGAAAAGTTACTATTTTTCAAAGGCTAAAAAGTGGGGTTTCTTCAGAAGGAGTATTACGTGATGACTCTGAAGGGAACAAAGGTTTATTAAAGCAAAAACATCTCTATTAAGTTCAAACTGGGCATCGTACTCTCTAACTGCACCAATATGGGGGGCACCACCCTCTGTGTCCCAATGCCAAAACCAGGGACTTTGGATATCTGACTGACACCAGGGTCACTGGAAAATGGTGGCCCTTATAAGGCCTTAGGAGAAAACTTGGTCCTCAAAAAGGAATCTTGCCTCTAAAGAAGAAATCATGCCTTACTGACCAGTCCTTAGAGTAGGACCACTCCAAACTTGCCAGCCCCCCAAATTATGACTGGACTTCCCCTGTACCCCCTTTCCCTGTCTCCCTCTCCCCTACTCTGGCCTCTCCTCTACCTCTCTCTCCTCACTTACCCAGTGTCCTACTTTTCATCGCCAGTATCTGTGATTGGCCAGTTTCCAAAAGTCCATTTTTCTTGCTGGAAAATCTGAGTCTCAGCACTATACATAATGCTGTAAGCTGTTTTCTTATGACTGTTGACTTCATTGCTTATCGAGAGAAAATGCAGATCATGAATATCCATCCACATCTGAAAAGCCACACAGCTTGACTTTGCCCCCAAAAGTCACACGCCTCAGATTTAGTCACTTGTGCTGCAGTGTTGAGAAGTGTGGGTGAATGGGGGGCATTTGAAGCATAGAATACCCCCTTCATGGATGAACTGGCTCTCTCCGTTTGCTCTCTAGATACAGAAGGACATACCGTTACTCCTCTCCAGTGTTCAAGGTGCCATGTGGAAACAGAGAGACAGAGACCTAGCCTGCTAATGCTTTATTTTTAATTCCCCAGCATCCAGATCTCTGGGAGAATGCACTGCTGTGCTCTCTAAGTTACCTAGTCTGTGGTATTATGTCATAGCAACACAAAAATAAAGACAGTTTTCTGACAGTGAGTCTAACAAGTGATGTTTTGTTAATGATGTGACTAGCTCAGCTTGTAACTAAAGCAGACAACTGAAGCCCTGAATCTTGTCATAGCTTCTTTTCCAGGTGCTTGATAAAATACTCTGACAGAATCAGCTTTTAAATGAGAAGGCTTTGCTGGGTGGTGGTGGTGCATGCCTTTAATCCCAGTACTTGGGAGGCAGAGCCAGGAGGATCTCTGTGAGTTCCAGGCCAGCCGGGCTACAGAGCGAAATCCAGGACAAGCACCAAAACTACACAGAGAAACCCTGCCTTAATCATCAGAGAAATGCAAATCAAAACAACTCTGAGATACCACCTTGACCTGTCAGAATGGCCATGATCAAAAACACTAATGACAGTCTATGTTGGAGAGGATACGGAGCAAGGGGAACACTCCTCCACTTTTGGTGGGAGTGCAAACTTGTACAGTCACTGTGGAAATCAGTATGGCAGTTTCTCAGAAAATTGGGAATCGATCTACCTCAAGACCCAGCTATAACACTCCTGGGCATATACCCAAGGAATGCTCAATCATACCACAAAGATACATGCTCAGCTATGTTCATAGCAGCACTATTTGTAATAGCCAGAACCTGGAAACAACCTAGATGCCCGTCAACTGAAGAATGGATTAAGAAAATGTGGTACATCTACACAATGGAGTACTACTCAGCAGAGAAAAACAATGACATCATGAGGTTTGCAGGCAAATGGATGGAACTAGAAAATATCATCCTGAGTGAGGTAACCCAAACCCAGAAGGACAAACAGGGTATGTACTCACTCATAAATGGATTCTAGATATAAAGCAAAGAACAATTAGACTGCAACCCACAGAACCAGGGAGGCTATATAGCAGGGGAGACCCTAGGATGACAGTGGCTTATAATAAGTTTTGGTTTTACTCAATTACTGGGCAAGCCTCAGTGAAACATTTCACTATTAGGATAAGAATTTGTACTGTATCAAGCTGATAATAGAAAAATAAATAAATAAATAAAAATGAAAAAAAAACCCTGTCTCGAAAAACAACAACAACACACACATACACACAACAAAAACAAACAAACAAACAAACAAAAACGAGAAGGCTTTTGTTTTGGGGGTTAGCTCATTGCTCCAGGTTACAGTTCATCATGGTGGAAGCCATGGCAGGAGCTTGAAGACACTGGTCACATGACATCCACCATCAGAAAAAGATACCTACCTATCATTCTCCATTTTACATAAGCCAGGATCCCCTGCCTAGGGAATGGTGTCATCTGCATTGGCCGGTCTTTCTGCCCCAATAAACCTAATATAAATAATCTCCAACAGTCATGCCCACAAACCCATTTCCCAGATGATTTTAACTTCTGTCAAATTGACAATTTTCAATAACTATCACAAGACTTAATCATTTTGTTTTTATTGCCTCATTAAGGGTATTCTTAAGGGAAAAGAGAGTTTGATTCTCAGGATCCACAAAATGGAAAAAGAAAACTATTCTCAAAATGTATCTTCTGATCTCCACAAGTATACCGTGGTGTGTGCGTGTGTGTGTGTGTGTGTGTGTGTGTGTTTGTGTTTGTGTGTGTATGTGTGTTTGTGTGTGTACACATGTATATGCATATATACAAAATAAATAAGAAAGAGAGACAGAGAGACAAGAGACAGAGAAACAGAAATCATTTCTCAACTGCAGTAGCTTTCAATTGAATCCTTTGAACAAAACTAAAGTGAGATAAAATGGCACTGTTCACTGACAGGTCATTAAAAATGATCTCAGAGAAGATCAGTAAGTGATTTTTTGGCATATAGCCCAAAAGGAATTCAAAGAATTTTTTATTCTATCTCATTTACTAATTTATATAAAATATTTCTCAATGTAAACACATATATAAAAAATATGGATAGCCACAATTGAACCCAGATTCATACTGACAGTAATATTCACCACTGACACATGAACTGATTTTTATTATGTATTTATCTTATAAAAAAACACATCAGTGACTGTTCACTTTCAATAGTCATGGCAAGAATAATAATAAAAATACCCACACAGTATTTGTTACAGTGCAACTATTCTCAGTTGTCACATAAACTACCTCCTAACAATCCCATCAGGTTCATATTACCTTTAATCTCCATTCGAGAGAGCAACTATACTTAGAGTTGGGCTTTGAACCATTTATTTCAGCTCCCAGATCTGTGCTTTAACTACTGTACAACATGGCTTCAACACATTTCAACAAACCACATTAGTACTGTTTTAAAGGTTGCTTATTAATAAGACCCATAATTAATATAGTAGTGAATTAATAATTAGTGCCCCAAACATGGCAATTTTAAAATCATACTAACTTATTTGCAGATTTTATTTAATTTTTTGAGACAGGGTCTCACTATGTGGTTCAGGCTGGCCTTGAACCTGCACCAGTCCTCTTGCCTTAGCCTTCCACCTGCCGATTCCAGACAGGACTGGATGATGACAGCTCTGACGTGCTGTGCAGTTGATCCAGTGATGGAGCCAGGTGACTACAACTGAGGCCTCTGAGACCATGAGCCCAAAAGATTCCTCTGCTTTAAAATGATGTAGCATGAATCTTAAAAGTTCTTATTAATAAAAACAAACCCAGGGCCAGGTATTGGGGTGAATGCTGAAAGTTAGTATGAGAAGCAGAACAAGCCACAGCCACCTCACCTTGCCAGTTCCTCAGCTGATCCTGTTTCCTCAGACTGGAAGCTTCTGAGTCCTCATCCAAATGGATCTCAGCTGAACTGCTGCTCAAAAGCCTAAAAGCTTAACCAGCTAGTTCCTGGTTTTCACACCTTATATACCTTTCTGCTTCCTGCCATTACTTCCTGGGATTAAAGGTGTGATTCACCATGCCTGGCTGTTTCCAGTGTGGCCTTGAACTCACAGAGATCCAGAAGGATTTCTACCTCTGGAATGCTAGGATTAAAGGTGTGAGTGCCACCATTTTCTGGCCTCTATATCCGTCTAGTGGCTGTTCTGTTCTCTGACCCCAGATAAATTTATTAGGGTGCACAATATTTTGGGGAACACAATATCACCACAATGTTTCCTCCAGTATTTGTGATGAGAATCCTATCTAACACACCATCACATTCCAAATTACATAACAAGCCCACGGAATAGAGCCTAGAGAAACCCAGAGGACAGGGAAGGCAGATTTGTCAGAGATTTCTAAAGAACATCCAGAGACCACTGTAGTGATATATTGTGTACCCAATAAACTTGCCTGAGGATCAGAGGACAGAGCCAGCCACTACATTAGACATAGAGGCCAGACAGTGGTGGCACATACCCTTAATCCTATCACTTGGGAGGCAGAGATCCATCTGGATCTCTGTGAGTTCAAGGTTACACTGGAAACAGAGCCAGGCAGTGGTGGTACACACCTTTAATCCCAGTACTGGGAAACACACATGCTTTCAATCCCAGGAAGTGACGGCAGGGCAGAGAAAGGTATATAAGGTGTGAGGAAACAGTAACTAAGGCAGTTCAACTGAGACCCCCAGGAGTGAGAACTCAGAGGATTTCAGTCAGAGGATTTGTGGAGTTGGTGAGGTAATAGGTGGTGGCTGTGGCTTGCTCTGCTTCTCTGATCTTTCAGCTTTTAACCCAATATCTGGTACTGGATTTTTTATTAAAAGACCATCTAAGATTCGAACAACAGACCACTATGCAGATTCATTTTCAGATTGCAAAATCCTCAGAATGGTTTTTTTTCCCTTAAGTTATGCATCTTTGGTTTAAAAAGATACTCAGCTGCAATTTTAAAAAGGAGTCTCAGGCCCTCCACAGCCTGCAGTTAGAAACCAGAAAAGACAGGAGATTTCCTTTCCTAGCAATGCTGCAGAGAAATGCACCTGAGGCTTCCAAACAAACACAAGGGGACTGTGAGAGCAACCAATGAGCAAGAACATGGTGGTGCTTCTGGCTCACGGCCTGACAGGCACTGAAACCCAAGAACACAGCACAGGGACGACCCATGATGGCAGTCAAAGGAGCCTCCTGTCCGCAGTTGGCTGGCATTGAAATGGCTGCACCCTCACTGTCGGCACCCTGTGAGGAAACTCCACTGTTCTAGGCACTGATGTGGGTTTGGAGAGAAATAATCCTTTTGAGAATTTGTAATCACACTATCCAGAACAAGGTTTAAAATTGGAATCCATACTACTGTGTTCTATAAAACACTTTGTGTGCACTTGACGTATTCCTGGGTGTTACATTATCCCCAGGCAAATGAAATGAACAGTCATGCAGTCCAAACATCTAAGCATCCACACAAAGTCCACAGACAGATGAGATTAGAGCTAAAAAAACAAGCCTCAAAGTAAACAATACACCAAGGATCTATAGAGCCACAAAAGTCCATAGATCAGAATTATCTAAAACAGAAATACAAACTGTCAAATTTTACCAATTCTAAAATGCCACAGACACTCAAATGTACCATGTTCTTATTTATAAGGGAAATTTAAAAACAACTTTGAAATTACAGTTGGAAGCTGCACCCCAATTTCAGGGAAGTCAAGATGTGGGGATGAAATGATAGGCAGCTAGTACATAAATGTGGCTTGTATGAGGCTGATTTGCTAAAGGCTGGGGAATTTCCATGGAACCCTTCCAGATCTAAGCACTGGTCACAGTGAATTCTTGCAAAGCACAGGGCAACACTGAGGCCATACATATGAAGATGGAGGAGATGGAACACAGCGGAAGCTGTGGTTATATACCACACTGCTGGAATGTTTGGACCCATTTGTTGGTCCCACCAGGAAAGCTGTGGTATTACCCCAACTTCACAACTTAAACATTCCACAGCTTAGATTTACACACTTTCTTCTCATGCCTTTAGAAGTTATCCAGACCTAGGCATAGAGACAGAAGCAGAAGGATCTTTAAGAGTTCCAGTGTATCCAAGGGACATAGTGAGACCCTGTCTTTAAAAAAAAGAAAAAGTTATGCAGGATCCTAGATCATAATCCACAGGCTCTTGTTTTCTATTACTTTATCTTGAGGCAAGGGCTCCCTAAGTTGACCAGGCCAGCTTGAAACTTGTGTCCTTCTTGACTCACCCACTCCTCCCAGAAGCTAGGATGACAGGACTCTTGTTTTTTGTGTTTCTCCAGGAAACATGGCACCAGACGGGCCAGTGTGTGTGCTTTTATATAGTTCAGTCTCTTCCTCTACAGTGTCTAAAGAATTGGCGCGCGCTCACGCGCACGCGCAAACACACACACACACACACACACACACAAAGCATGAAAAGAAAAATCATAAAAAAGTCTAAGTATGTCTGAATAAAACAATGGAGGGGTCCAAAAATGATAAACTAAAAATAAGGGACGTGCAACTGAAGCATAAAATTCCATGGGCAGATTTATGAACTGCACAAAGAAAGATGAGAGAATTGATGAAATGGAATCATCAAGTCATGTTTATATCACCCAGAATAAAACAAAAACAGATAAGAAGATTAAATGTGAGAGCAGGGTAAGTATAAATGGAAGAAAGGTAGAAAGTTTAGCACATTTAACAGGAGGCCCAGAAGGAAAAACAAGAAAAAAAGGGGAAACACTGAAACATAGCAGTATTGAATTTCCAGCTGGGAAAGAGTCCAGTTCTCAAGTTCATGGTTCCTGACACATCCCAAGCACAAAAAACAGAAATCTACACACATCTCACCTTTGAAGATTAACATGTACAAAGATGTAAAAACAAGATAAAACCTTTGAAAAGGAGTCAAACAGAGGTTGGAAAAATGACTTAGTCAGTAGAGTGTTAGCTTTGCGATTGTGAGGACTCAAGTTCAGGTCCCAGGACCCACATAAAAAGTCAGGCGTGGCTGCATGGGGTAAAGTAGAGAAAGCATGCTGGGACCTTCTGGCTGCCAGTCTAGCTGCGGTTCAGAGAGACCCTGTCTCAAGGGAGAAGGCAGGAGTGGTAGAATAAGAGATGCTCAATGTCCTCCTGTAGCCTCCACATGTGTGCACATGTACAAACACATACACACACACACACACACACACACACACACACACACACACACACACCACTCTCTTACATACAGGAAAAGTATATAGCCTGGTCTGTGTACACACACAGCAAACATGCTGCTTGTGACAAGAGATCTCGGGACTGTACTGGAGAATGGAGGACAGATGTGCTCTCCAGTCTATGTGGCATCACACAGAGTATCATACAGCT
>CABHPH010044819.1:0-11741 GCA_902168325.1 Peromyscus nudipes | reverse complement strand
CATGTTTTCATGAGGCTACTAGTCTAACAAAATGACATAAAGCATAATGCCAAAGGAATCCAATTTGCATTTAGGGATCTAATCACAATAAGGTGGTCACATTTGTAACATAATTTAATGCATTAACATTAATAGCATAAAATCAATTTAATTTATTACAAATACTCATGAATATAGAATATGAAGTTTCATGAAAATATATTATTTATTTATCAATTTGTAAATTAATATAGTATTTTCTCAGATATAACTTCTCAGTTTAGAAAAATAGTAAATCCAGAAGACCAAATGGCCCAAAATGAGTATTTAGCTCATCAAAGCAAATTCATCAATACTCAATAAACATGGAAAGCATTGCTTTACTTGTTATGAAAAATGTGTCGAGATTAGACACATTTTCATGTTTTAAGACAGTATCATAAGAGATATCATTGAAGAAAACTCTCAAAATGTCTGTCTGGTAAATGAGTGCACCCTTCCTTGACAGAAGGGGAAAAAGAACCTTACACTTGAGCAAGCTCATTCCTCCAAGAATCTGATAACAAGAAATATATCCTAAGAAAATGCTCTTGAATCTACTCTAACTTTAAATGTTTGAGGGTATTTGCTACAGAATCATTTCCCAGACCTGAAATTGTATAAAGCCTGGTTTCATTGAAACTTTTTACAACAGTTCCAAAGATCATCATGTCATGTAATTCACAAAAGCAAAATAGAGAATCTAAGCATTTCTGTGGCATGATTCTAGTGTTACAAACCAATAATTATATATGGAAAATGTTTGCATATCTATTCATTTTCCAAAGTACCTACTTCATTATCTACCATTTCTATATTTTATTACGAACATTCACTAAGTTAGTAAAATATTACTTTCAAAAGGGAAGAATATTTAAAATTATGAACTATGGACTATAGGATGGATTTGAAAGTTGAATTATTTTAGGTATGATTCCCCGGTAAGTATACTCAGGATAAGTAATTGCATGGAGGAGACTTTGGGAGACTACTCTAGGGATCAGTACTTGTGGGAAGGAAGGGGAAGTGGGGTTTGAAAGTTACTCTATAAGCCATGGCAATGACGCCTCAGTGCATCCTCAGAGAGACCCGGAGCTGAAGTGGCTTTTACAGATGTCCCAGTTGTGGCAAAGGGTTTGAGCCCTTTATTCTTTCCCCCAGGATAGACCAGACATTAGATATGAGAACACCACCATAGAACTAGCTTGGCAGGGGAGGTGCTTCTGTTACTGTGAAGAAGGCTGCTGGCTACAGGTTACAATGCCTCTGCTACAGTTTCAGAATAACGTGCCACCGGATTTTTTGACAGCTACCAGATCACACAGCTTTAGCCATGACATGTACCACCACGCTCACCCACAGGCTACTTCTATATATCTATGAGGCATTCCTTCAGCTCCAGTTGCAGCAGGAAAGCCAGATGCCTCTTGACTACACCAGCCAACAGACACAAGGGTAGCTGGTGTGGCCTCCACTTACCATGTTTGCCTTTGCCTTCCCCATCTCACATGCTCTACCCCCTTTGAAGAAACTAGCTTGAACCCCCATGTGGTGAAGCAACACAGCTTCCCATTCTTGTGTGTGTAACAGAGTATGCCACAAAGGTGTGGGGATGAAATTGAGAGAGAATAAATACAGGCAATTGGCCCCATCTTAATTTTAATTTTGAAGATTTCTACTTCTTTTTACAGTAGCCCAACTCTGTTTTATAGAGACAAAAGCTGCTTGGCTGCTAAGCATGCCACAGGCCCGTTTTAAGGTGTGTTTCTGCTTCTGTTATTAACTCTTTGGTTCATGCTCCTGTTTGCTGAGTCACCAGGTATTGTTTCGTACTTTGGCTAATTATGCTGAACACTGGTTTTATTAGACTGGCTTTGTTTATTAGTAGACTTGACAAGTCCACTTTACACTTGTTGAATGCAATAAATGATGGCATTGGTCAGCTTGTGACTGGTTTGGTCTGTGTGTGTGTGTGTGTGTGTGTGTGTGTGTGTGTGTGGTGTATGCACTTTCATGTGATGAATATCTATTTAAGGCACATAGATTATTTCTGGAACTTTTACATTTTAATTACTTATTGTGATGGATATTGAAGTCAGAAGTTTCAGTCCAGACTTTACTCTGAGAGCAAATTCTGTTCCTCAGGGTTCTTCTTCTTGTTCTTGGCTGACATGTTCGTTGACTGTCCTTAGGAAGATAAGAGCTTACTTTAGACTGTGCTGTGTTGTTTTTTCTAGTCTCGGTATTCACTTGGGAGCTCAAAACTAATTTGTTGAGAAAGGCAACCAAAATGTTTTTAACCTTCATTTTAAATTAATAGCTGAATAAAAAGAACTAATTTTGGTAAATACTCCAAGGAAATATTTTAAATCACATACTCAGTGTTCAAATTAGTTGGAGTCTTTCAAATTAATCCCAAATTACTGAAAATCTCAAAAAATAAAAAAAAGGATCCTCATCCAAACAGAAAATTCACTGGGGATTTAATTTCTTGCATATTTTTCTGTGGGATGTATGTTCTGGTTCAAGTATTCTTCTTTCATTGAAACTATTTGAAGGTCTTTAGAATCTCCCCTAATGTAGAAAGATGGCTCTTTTATGGGTTTACTAATGATATGATGACATTCATGTCCATCTGGATCTCATACCATGAGCCAACTTTCGGTGTATTTCTAGCATAAGAAAATACGCACGTGCTTTTAACAAGTTTGGGAGGTTGCTGGGCAACACGTGCGAATGTCTCAACAAACATTTTAAAAGGAAAGAACATAATTAGCTCACATTTGAAGGGGAAATGATGAAGTGTAATGGAGTTCAACCTGTTTAAACACATTTTTCAAAGCTTTAGGAAGTAGTGTTCTCCTAGGAGTTTGGGAAAGAGCGACGGCAGAGCACATAAAAAGAGAAGTTATTAGGCTAAGTAAAACTTTCCAGTACTTTGAGAATTAGCTGCCATGTAAACAATCACAAAAGGTTGCCCTGCATTGAGTAAGTACACCAACTTTTTAAATGTAAGTTATTAATAAGAGAGGAGGAGCAAATGTAGCCTGCTTCTATTTTACACTGGCAATAAATGTAGATGAATTAATTGAGTGATTTAAAAACAATAATCCAAGGATTTAAAAATACTTCTTCAAATTTTGCTGGTTTTTTTTGTCCTTCTCTTTTAAGGTAAGAATTTATACCAAATTTTTGACTGCGTCAAGGCTTGGTATCAAACCTAATTTGAACTTCTGTAATTATCTGAATGATTTGGACAGTATTATTTGTCAAGTCCTCCAAATGTTATGGGTACTCACATCTATATATATATATTGTTTATATATATAGATATAAAACATATATATATTGTTTTCAAAATAGATGTTTAAATGAACTCATTTCTTAAACTTCTAAATTCTATATGAAAGAAAATTCAACACCTTTATTCATGCAAGTTCTGTCTCATTTGGTGTTTTTTGTTGTTCATGTGTTAGTTTGGAGACAAGGTCTTCTATGCTCTGACTGAACACAAACTGACTGTTAGTACAATGTGTATGTTGACCTTGAGCTATTGATCTCCAGGCTCTACCTCCTGAGTGTTAGGATTGCAGGTGTATGCCTCCACATGGAGTTTATGTAGTGCTGAAGATTGAACCCAGGCCCTTATGTAAGCGAGACAACATTCTATTAATTGCATTACATCATCCACAGACCAATGCTGTCCCATTTGACACACATATAGTTGATGAAGCCACCAAATGCTTACTATTTGAATCATATGCATACCTTGGCTAATTATATTAGGATGAGGGAAAAGATACTTTTTCTTTACATACAAATGGAAAAATACTTTTACCTATTGTTTAATTTTCCATATACAATGCTCCTTGATTTTCATTAAAGTTCTTTGAGGAACTCCAGAAAAATGTATTTGTTCTTTGAATTTTGTCCTTTATAAATCAAATGGTTGGGAGGTAGAAAATTGCTTCCAAATTTATTGTCGTAGAATGTAAAATAATTTTTCTTGTATACTTGGTGGCATTCTGAAATGTATAAACTATTTCTCTGTGCTGGCAAATACATTTTTAGGAACTACGTAGATTATTACATGCGCATGAGCATTTGTTCAAGCAGATAGAAAAACATTTTAAATATCTGCTACACACAGTATCTTTTTTTTTTATTTTGAAGATAGATATATTAAACCTGGTTTAAATATTATATAATGCATACAAGTATCAGTCTGCAATGCTATTCCATTAATAGGTACAGTTTTGTTCTTACATGTTAGTTAAAAATAAACATATTTTTTATAAAAGAGGGATAAAAGTGAGAAGCAGGCACTTCCTGGTGTGACTAATATTTTTGGATATAGACTGAGAAATTAGATAATTGAAAGCATCCTTATAGAACTCTGTTAGACACAGTATCTTAATATATAAGTTAGTGTTAAAATAGATACAAGTTTTAAAGAGCTATATGTCCTTCTCTTAACATTCTCTGAATTTATCAATAGCATAGTGTGGGACATTTCAATATTCTCCTGTAGAAATAAGTTCCCATCAGCTTCAGTGAGCATGCCTTGAGAATATATTTGTGATACTATTAGATTCAAAAATGAAATATGAAATCAACACGCATTACATTACGTTATCCTGCAGCCATACTTTGGGACAAGGTGATCTGAGGGTTATTTATGTAAATAATGGTTAAGAATTTTCACTGGTGGGTGGTAGTGGCATACACCTTTAATCCCAGCACTCGGGAGTCAGAGGCAGGCGGATCTCTGTGAGTTCCAGGCCAGCCTGGTCTACAGAGTGAGTTCCAGGACAGGCTCCAAAGCTGCACAGAGAAACCCTGTCTTAATACAAGAATTTTCACTGTTGCCATTCAATTTTTAACTATAAATACTCTATTTGTTTCTTAAGCAAACATATTTATCAGTTGCAATATATGATGATGCCAGTTCGAGTACATGGGTTATCTCCACGCAGGATTGAGGTTAGATGAGAGTGTGACATGTTTTCTTAGTCTCTACAGTGCCTTGGAAACCATAGTAGGTTCACTAGAAACTAAATAAATAAGTGGAATAAACGAAAGCAAATTTCCATGGTAGACTTTAGTGCTCCCATTGACAGCCTTTTAGAGTCTCCTTCTTCCTCATATGTGTCCCAGCATCTGGGCAGCTCTTCTTAGTCGATTCCAGGATGTGGGAGGGACTCATTTTATGTGCAGCATTAACATTCCATATGCAAACCTCTGTGAAAACATCTGTCACCGTGTCTTCAATAGTGCCAGTGTGTCTACCCAACCTGCCGTCTCATGGGAGCCAGTGACTGTGCCTGCCAGAAAAGCTGTGGCACATAAGTGGCGATCAAAATCCATGATAGGAAGGCAGCTCATTCCAGCTGTGACTCATTGGTCCACTTGCTGGGCACAGATCATAGACACATAATTTTCACCACTTTTACAAACTTTCGTGTTAGAAAAGCTTCTGATGCATGAATATTTTCTTCTCTTTCTCCTTAAAAAAGGACTTTACTTCCCACTCTTGAATTGTGCAGTCTTTCACATGGTCCTTTTGTTATTCAGATTTCCTTTATTCAAAAATCCTTCTTCAACCCCACATCTCCTTATATTTTTCATTTTTCATAGTTATTACATCCCATAGTATTCTTATTTAACTACAGATTTGCTAAATTTCTTATCTCTTTATATGTTCGATTGTGCTTTTACATCTGTTGTCCTTCATGTCTGTTTCTGGAGCTGAACTTGCTATTCACACAAGATTAGTCTCCCAAGCCCCAGTATTCCAAAGCCTTTACAGTGTATTACCCAGAGGGCAGCTTCTCTACTCACCACATTGTCAACCCGAAGCAGACACAGCTGACCTCGTATCGGGGGGTCATTTCTCTAAGTGACCACAGATGTATGACTAAGTCAGCTATGGTGGAAAGGACAGCTTGCAACTTGAAAGCAGTGTAAAATTGACCAGACCATCAGAGTCTTGACTATAGTCTTTAAAGTCTTTTGGTGCCTGTCCTGGATCTTGCTCTGTAGACCAGGCTGGTTTGGAACTCGCAGAGATCTGCCTGGCTCTGCTTCCCAAGTGCTGGGATTAAAGGTGTGTGCCACAGCTGCCCAGCTGGGTTAATGTTTCAAAGTATACAAATGTTTTCATCTACTGGGTAGAAAATTAATATGAGACACAAATTATTACTTTCTCTGATAACAATGTATATAATCAAACCATGTTTTGCACAATAACTACATATAGTGGACATTTATTTTATATGCATATTTGGTTTAGGAATGTGTTTTGCAATGGATATTGCATGAACATGCTTGAAATTCCATGTCATTTAAGAAGTATCAGTCTAAAAATACAGTTTGTATTTGGTGTAGGGCAACTACAGTTTAAGTTGTTTCTATGGCAGATACTTAGAGCTTTCTACACATGATCCCAAGAGTTCAGGAGTGATTTGGAGGACTCCACGATCATCTGTCAATCTCTAGTACTGAAATTACTATGTTCTATAAAACTGTATAAGGTTAGGTTTCCATCCTTACAAAGACTGTGCTGGTGTAGAGACAAGAATTACGCTCGTCAAGGCAAGAGAACAGGAAGCTAAGAACATAGTTGAGCACTCTGCACGTTCTAGTGAATGTTCAGAGCGGGGGAACATTTGTGTCAGGTTCAGTGACAGGTTCACCACTCAGCTGGGGACAGAACTGAGTTTTGCAAGACGGAGTTATGTTCACATATTTGTTTTCTGTGGCTGCTATAGCAAACGACCACAAATTGCGTATTTTAGAACAAAGCGGAAATTTATGGTCTCACAATTCTAGAGGCCAGTAGTCTGAAATAAGATTCGGGCAGAGGCAGTTCATTCTGGAGGATCTACATGTAACAACATCCCATTTTCCCCGTTAGCTTTCGGTGGCTGCTAGAGACTTTGAGTGCTGCCTGGCTGGTAGATGTGTTGCCCAATCTTTCTCTCCCATTTTCAAGCCATCATCTCTTCTCTCTGTCTTCTTCTGAGAAAGGCAACCGTTGATGGATGAAGGGCTCACACTAAGCCCCAGAGTCTTCATCTCTAGATTCTGAACTTATCACATGTGCCAAGACATTATTTTAAAATGAGGTCACACTCTGAGCTTTAGTATACATCTGAAATTTGTAGAGCTAAGAGTAAGGCAGGGGGCAGAGTTATTCAATCCGCTGAAGACGATCAGGCAGAGAACTCTGATTAAATGCCTTCCGAGGTAGGGAGGTAACACAAGCAAGTGTAAACTCAAAGATATTAGGTAGCAAGATCGGTCTACACATATGCAAAATTTACATGTCGCTCAAACATGGGTAGTTAGCAAATCCTTCCCCGAGAAGGATTCAGTGAGAGGATTCCTGATGTGTCCTCTGAGAAGGGACAAGTACAAACAACAAAACAGCTGTCAATTTCCAAGTGCGCACCGGTGTGCCAGACAGTGCTACGCTTTACGTGTATGTATTATTATCTTCAAACCTCATGAAAACCCTATGGTGTGGATGCCATTATTAGACCCGCTTTACAGGTGCAACTGTTAAGACTGAGTTTTTAAGCCACTATCCAGGGAGGTACTGGACTAGAAAGAAGAAGAGTTTGAACTGAAGTGGTCACACGAGATGCCACTGTGTCGATGCAGATGCAATGCTACAGGAGGGGGTCTAGATGAAGGAGAAGAAGGTGAGGGAGGTGTGGATGTCAGGTTAGGAGACCTGGTTCCAATCCTACAGGGATGGCAGTCCTGGAGGTTTGGAAAGGATGTGCAATAGGATAGAGCAGAATTGGAAAGTGTGTACCAGTGCTTACCATAAAGGATAGGGCGGGGGTGTGGGGGGGAAGCGGGCGGCATTATGCAACTGATCAGGAGGCTTTTGCGTGGGGATTTTTTCTCTCAATAATTCATCTGGAGGTTATAGGGCTTGCACTAGCATGGTGGTGAATATGACTCATGTGAAGACATCCTCTTTCTCTTCTCCTTTTTCTCTTTCACAGAGTTTAAAGACTACAAAACATCCTTACATACCATGTGTGTGGTTCATTCTGCGGACAATTTTCCTTCCTTAAAAGTTGCACTATTTGTTCCCTGTATTGAAACAATTCATTTTCCCCATTCCCACCCGAAGGTTTTAGTTATAATACACTATCAACAGAATCATGAGTGATCCCTTCCCATATAATTACAGGGTGTGCCACAGTACAGATGTCTCCATGCGAAGCAGGAGTAGCCTGCAATTAGTGAGAAGAATTCTGCAGCAAATGTGGTTAGAGGCAAAAGGTTTACTCTAAATTTGACAGCTCGAGCTATAAATAGATTGTTGGCTTTTTTTTTTGTCTTTGTCAAGGACATCTTTGCTTCATCTGAAGACTTACTATAAAATAAGGTTACAGCTATGGATGCCATATGTAAAAGCTGGTTGTGCTTTGGATCTCCCCACACAAATGGTCTGAATAATCCATTATGAGAACGTCTTTGCATTTCCCGTGCATCTGGAAGGTGTGCATATGAATTTATAATGCTTATAAGAGGCAGAAGTCAGCGGTTAGTCCATGTGATTGTAAATCATTTGACTATGGACCATGACCACATTAAGACTAAGCCACAAATGAAAAGGGAGAATAGGCTCTAACCTGTAATTGTGGTTCTCAGGATCAAGACCCTCACAGGCATTTATTCCTAAATGTGTCACACGTAAGAGATGCTTGAAAAATCACATTAGCTAATGTCAACCATGTGTAGAACATAGGATGGCAGGTTAGCCACCTCTTAAAGGCTTATTTCATAGAGGGACAGAAAGGGTCACTGTACCCTCCATGCAAATGCACTGTGGCTGAACATGTATCAGACTGAATGAAGCCAAAGATCTCTACTCCACAAAGTTCAATCAGTCCCCAGCACATCAAAATTGTGAGTGCAGTTAGGGCATTTTGGAATAAACAACTGAATTGAAACTGCTATCCTCATAGATCAGCGCCTTGCTCAGCCATCATCAGAGAAGCTTCTTCCTACAGCAGAGGGCAACAAATACAGAGACCCACAGTGAGCATGAGCAGAGGGTGAGAGCCTCAAACACTCAGCCCTAAATAGGATATGTCCATCAAATCTCTCCCCTCAGGGCTCAGGGAGCCCTGTTAAAAAGGAAGAAAAAAGAGTGTAAGAGCCAGAGGGGATGGAAGACAGTAAGAAAACAAGGCCCTCTAAATCAACATGAACAAGCCTATTATAAACTCACAGAGACTGAGGCAGAATTACAGGGCCCTCAGAGGTCTGTGCCAAGCCCTCTGTGGATATATTATGCCTTCCAATTTAGTGTTTCGATCAGATTCCTGAGTGTGCCAACCAGTAGGCCCCTGATATTTTTGCCTTCTCTTGGGCTCTTCCCTTCCGTTGGTTTCTCCTGTCCTACTTCAATGTAATAGTTTTTGTTTTTATCTTATTCTATTTTAATATCATCGCTTAGAAGCCTGTTCTTTTATGGTGAGAGGAAGAAAGGGAGTGGATCCAGATGGGTGGGGAGGGGAGGAGGAATTGGGAGGAGTCGAGGGAGGGAGAATCATAATCAGGATATATTTTGTGAGGAAATAATCTATTTTCAATAAGAGGGAAAAATTAAGTTGAACACTTCTTCGTGAAGTTATGGTTATATTCTGCAGGAAAGTAACTTAAAATATTCATGAACATCATGCTGCTATGATTGGTCATTCCAGGTGAAATGCTATTGGTTTTGAACACAAATGGCTTTGCAGAGGCCATCGAGCACATTGTGATCAACAAACGCCATGTTCCTTCTTCAGACAGAATTCTGATTAGTGATGAAAAGACTCTGAAGAAATATGTTTTTGTCATAGTAGTCAACATATACATCTAGGAAACATATTTTAAAGCTAAATTAATTTGTTTGACTCAATATTTAAGTATCAAAATTGAAAAGTAAAATGTAATTTCACAAACTTCTGAGTATATCGAAACTTTAACTTATGTATACCATATTAAATTTTACATCTAATGAAATAAAATGCAATACCTCATCTTTTATTCCTTCTCACTAGCAGTGTTGAATTGTTCATAGCATATATGGACAGGTTGCCTGTGAGCATCATCAGGGCTCTTGAAACAGAAACATATAGAACAGGAAGGATGTCATGAAGGAAAAGGGTGCCTTACAATCTGACACTAAACTCCACTTTCTGGAGATTATGGTCATGTACACTTATTATAAACATTTAATATCGAATGTCTCCACAGCTTCATGCGTTGAATGTTGCTAGCACTGTTTTGGGAAGATATAAAAACGTTAGGAGAAAAGGCCTCGTTGGAGGAGATGAGTTATTGGGGATGTGTCCTTGGTGGTTGGACATTTTCCGGAATCCTCTCCCTCACTGCCTGCCCACAACAATATAAGAAACTTCTGCCCCATGTGCCCTCTTCCATGAAGTTCTACCTTAACATCAGCTTAGAACAGCTCAGCAGATGTGAGCATTATGTACAGAACCTGAAATAGTGTGAACCAAAACAAGTCCTTCCTCCCTTAAGGAGAGTTACACAGATAGTTTGTCAAATCAGAGTCAGATTAACACAAATTTTTATTTCAACAAGATACATCAACTAAAGGGGTGAGACTCCTGAACACATATGTTTTTACATGTGCAAAAATAAGACCAGTCAGGGAAATGTAGGAAGTGACTACCAGAAAACTTGAAATGAACAATCTTTAATGAAAGCCCCTGCTTAAAATTCAGTTACTGGGCTGGCATGAGAGCTCAGTGGTTAGGAGCACTTACTGCTCTTGCAAAAGACCTGAGCCCATAATCCATCACTCACACAGCCACTCGCAGCTCTTGTGACTCCAATTCTCTGTTTTGATGCCCTCCTTTGGCCTCTGTTGGCTCCTGCACATATGTGGTGCACATAAACTCACAAAGGCTCACACCCATATAAACAAAAAATGAACAACAAAAAAAGAAGCAATATAATTTTAGCACAAAAGCACAAAAATGCTGATATACAAAGACAATGTTTATATGATAATCAAACCCTAATTCTATGCTGAATGGCAGCCATGAATGCATGGGACAGAATTGAGGAAGCAGGAAAAAAAAATTGAGTCATTTACAAAAGTTATACAAGGTCCCAAAGAATCCTTCATGGATTTCTTACAAAGGCTGTCTTCAGCAGTAAATAGAATGATACCAAATTCAGAAGCTAGACAGATAATAATTGAATCTTTGGCTTTTGAGAATGCAAATGCAGCATGCAAAAGAATAATCAGGCTATTAAAGGCAAGAGCAGCACCCTTGGAGGATTGGATCAGGTACACAATTAATATTGAGTCTCATGACCATGATGATATGTGGATAGGAGAGGTGATATCAAAAGCTTTGAGGAAAAATAATAATGTCAGATGTTTCAATTGTGGTAAACAAGGTCATTTGAAAAGGGAATGTAAACAAGGCATATAGACATGGGTAGACAGGAAGTAACTCACATTTGGAAGCTGAAGATTTGGTGAGGTAAGGTTGGCTGGTGGCTTTCCCTATATTCCTGATCTCTCTAAGGCTTTCACCCTATATTTGGCTCTGTGTTTTTATTTAATAAGACCATTTAGAAATTCATCTACACAAAAAGTAGCATCATATCAGCACATCATACTATAACCTTGGCTAGAAAGGAAAGGCAGTCAGAAGTGTATTGAAGCATGG
>CABHPH010044808.1:0-24717 GCA_902168325.1 Peromyscus nudipes | reverse complement strand
AGGCACCGCAGCGCCTTTCCAGATTCGAAAGCAGCGGCTGCCTCGCTTGGCGAAGCCGCGGGGGCGGGGGCGAGGGCGGGGGTCTGTCAGCCCAGGCTAAGGGGCACCCGGAGGGCACCAACTCCTTCCTTACACACACCCAAGTCCCTCCTTCTGTCCCCGCCGGTTCCCGCCCACCCACGGTCTCCTTCAAGGCGGGCTGGAAGAACAGCTCCTGCTGCCTGCCACAGGCTTCTCCCAGCTCTTTGTTCCCTGAAGCGCAGAGACACTCCTCCTGGGGGCTTCTCCTTGGCAACCCGGCTCCTAAAGAAGCTCGATTTCGGAATCTGAGCTGGGAACAAACCCCGTCCACCCTAACTTTCCAGCGTTAATGACCTGAAAACAACTACGCTGCTTCTCTGACTTTACCTGGAGTTTTTGGACGAGCTGTTTAATATTTGTGACTGTCCCTGGCGTGTGAAAACGCCCAAACCTTTGTCCGTTCTTTCACTGAAATGACTAGTGTGAAATTGTGTGCCCAGTAAACTTGTTAGATTGAATTGAGCCGTGCTTATCAATTGAATATAACTGTCTTTCCTCCCCCATCTGCTCCTGCAATCCTTTCTTCCTTTCTCCTCCCTCAAAAACATTCCTGGAGTGTGTCTCAGATTGATCGCCTCTTTGATTTAAAGTAGACTGAAAAATTAGCAGGTAAAAACTAAAGATATTAATTTAATCATAAAAGAGGTGTTAAGTGGACATACATATGAAAAGGGAGAAACTAAAAACCTTCCGTCTGTCAGACACTAAAGATGTTTCCAATACCTGTAATTTAGAGGTGCCTGTATTTCAAACATAATTGTGCCAATTTAAAACAATCAAGTCTATATTGCCCTGTAATCAGGACTGGAACTGAGAGTGTGAGATTAGACACCTCCTCATAGGAATAAAAGAACTGAAAGAGAGTGGGGGTGGGGAGAGAAGTGAGTTTCTCAGTCACCCATCACCCTGTGTAGATCTACATCTACAATGAAGTGTTCTCAACTGTTTGGATTGAGTGATTATCTGTTGATTCTGACTGCTTAGGAGGAGGAAGCCGGGATAGCTGACAGATTTCCTGTTTGTTAATGGACACTACTTTCTCAGTGGCTCAGGAGGTCAACTCTTTCTTGCAGTCTGTCCCCTCTTTGTAACTAAAGATGTTCATGATCTCCTACTAAAGTTGAAAGATTGCTTCTGCATTTCCCTTTAGTAATTATCAATCATGTACCTGTCTGTTTCATATATAAAGGAAGCTCAGTGACTTTGACACTGTGTGATGGCATCTGTTAGAAGCACAAGTCCATGGAATTACTTGTTTCTTAGGACACCTGCTCAATTGTAACTTCATGTCACACAATTCATTTATTCATATTGTTTGGGTGGGAGCTCCACCTCAACCCCTGGCACCCTGGCATCCCTATCTATACCCAAAGAGTCTGGAATGTTCTGGTGGAAGATCCACCTCAACTCCCCTCCCCCATCTCTTTCTCCAAACCTGCCCCTTCAAAGCCTGCCAAACACAGCTCCTCCCCCAGAGAGGCTCAAGACCACTCCCACAGGGGATATATGCTGCATCCCAGAAAACAGACATGTTGTTCTTCCTGTCTCTCACCCTGTTCTCCTCTCTGAGGGGCCGGGGAATCCCCTGGGAGCGCTTTACCCATTAAACTTGCGCTTTTCCAATTCAGTCTGATTTGGATTGCTGTGTCGGTGGAAAGGTCTATCAGGGTGCAAAAAGACTTATCATCTGGAGGTTCAAACGGGGGTTGGGGGGAGGGGCTGATATTTCCCCACTGGCCCAGGGCCACGTGTGGGAAAACACCCCTCTCCCCCACACCTGCTCTCCGTCAGACTAAGATCAGCTCTCGGCTGGGTAAATTGCTCTTTCCAAGTCCTTGCCTTAGAGGCCAGTGCCTCTTCGTTTTTCAGGGTGTCCTGTGCCAGGCCCCCAACCCGTTCCAGTGCAGAGGGCTGCCTTTGCTCCACCCGACCCATTCTGGAGCAAAGGGCTGCCTTTGTTCTGTAGGACCCCTTCTCCAGAAGACATTCTGTTGAAGGGAATTTCCCACACACCCCCGTTTTTTGACCCAAGACTTAACCACAGTGGACACATTGTGCTAGGCTTCAGGTCCCCAGCATAGACTTGAGAAATGGCACTTGCCATTCAAAGCCTGATCCCCAAACGCCCCTGTGGGGTCTTTTGCAAAATCTATTCAAATTGGGGCTATCTGATATAATTGGACAGAACTGCCCTACATCCACGGTTTTGGGGTTCTGCATTCCCACCCTCCCTACAGGGGCCAATGTCTCACAGCACCGGTTTTGTTGGCTAGGGTCATGGCGCTTCCAGATTCCCACCTATCTGGGAACTGGAATCCTAAAATTCCACTCTGACCATGCTGCCAGGGACACTGGCCCCTCCCCCACTACCCCACCCTCCCACCCCAAACTCTACCTGCCAAATCTCCTCCTATGGGGCCACATGTTCTATTCACTGCTGGAGACACTGACCCCTCCCCCACATCCCCCAAACTTTACCTGCCCAACCCCCTCCTCCAGGGCCACAAATCTAAGACCAAATTCCTCCTCCTTACCCTCCTTCTGTTCTCCCCTCCTCCCCCCCCCATCTCCCAGTGCCTCCACCTACACACTGGCCTAATGCCCCCAAATCTTCCCTGGTTTCTTCTTATATTCAGTCTCACCAGACTCCTGCCTTCCCACCCATTTCATTTCTCAGTCAGCGCCAGATATTAGAAAAAAAAACTAAAAAAGGCTGAGGAGGATCCCCAAACTCCCCTACAGGAATGGTGAAAATGGCTTCTAAAGTTTTTAATGCTCGAGAGTGACAGCCGAGTCAACACGACAGACACGGCTGCAACAGAATACGCTCCAAGCCCAAGCCTTAGCAGCTGCTCTGAGGCCACCAGGGCCCCACAAGGGAGACAAGGGAAGTTGACCATGAGGCTCCATCCTGCTGGAGCTCAGCCCATGTCAACTCCGTTAAAAATTTGCTTCAAATTTGGCCACTGGTCATGGTATTGCCCTGACCCCCAGCCGCCCAGGAGGCCATGCCCTGTCTACCTACAGCCTGGGCACTGGAGATCTGAATGCCCCCATGCAGGCTCGTCCTCTATGCCATGGAGGTCCAACCTCACCAACTCTGGCAACTGAGAACTCCTAAGCCTGGTGGAGAACTGACTAGACCTGCTGACTCCATTGCCTTCTCCGAGCCTAGGGTGACGCTGCAGGTTGACTTTCTTTTGGACACGGGAGCTACCTATTCTGTTTTGACATCTCACTCAGGTCTTACAGTTCCCTCACCAATATCTGTTACAGGGGTGGATGGGATCCCTTCCTTCCCATCTTAAACTCTGACACTTCCCTGTATTCTTGAAGGGCAATTCTTCTCACACTCTTTTTCTGGTCATACCTGCTTGCCCTGCACCTCTGCTTGGTCGTAATGTTCTCTGCGTTTTTGGGGCCACACTCACCTTGGCCCCCACACTCTCCTGAGTATTTCACAGGTCCATTCACAGGGGTCCTCTAGATATGTCAGCCTCTGCACTAGCTTCAAGGACACCAACCAGGTGAGGATTGGCAAGTGGGCTTCACTTACATGCCCACACCTAAAGAACTCTGTTACCTCCTAACTATGGTTGACACTTTTATCCTCAGGAAAGGTTGAGAAGGCCAATGGACTCATCAAATAGCAGCTCACCAAAGCTCTCCCTTGAACTCAGGTTATCTTGGCCCTCTCTTCTCCCCATTGCCCTTAACCACCTCCAGGCCACCCTACGCTCTCATAAAGGTTTGAACCCTTTTGCGCTCCTTTACGGAAGGCCCTTCCTCCTTAATCACCACCTCCCAGCCCAAACTCCCCCACTGGCCAGGTACCTCCCCTACCTCTCTCTTCTGAGGTCCCTGATCCATTCATACTATGATCCTCACCACCCCCTCTGCCAAGCTCCTGGGACATCCATGCTAGTACCATCTCTCTAGGCTCAAACAGGCACCTATTCAGGACACATGGTCTGTCCAGCAGCTGGGACTCTCTACCCTCTAATTTTCCAAGATATCCCAACAAAGGGCCTATCCGCTCTCTGCTCTGTACATCCATCTTACAGTACAACTAGGGCAAACGTTAATGATCTATTTTTTTCCTAGAAACTTGCCTTCTTTGCTTCCTCAAGAAACAGATGCCTTAGGTCTCCAGAATGACAATTAACCAGATGTGCTTCCACTCACACCTCCTGCTGAATGTGAGCTCACCAATTTCCGACTCCTCTTCCCCACATCACCCCATGCCTGCAGGAAGTAGTCAGACTTGAACCGGCATCCCTATACCTAAAGAGTCTGGAATGTTTGGGTGGGAGCTCTACCTCAACCCCTGGCACTCTGGCATCCCAAAGAGTCTGGAATGTTCTGGTGGAAGATCCACCTCAACTCCCCTCCCCCATCTCTTTCCCCAAACCTGCCCCTTCAAAGCCCGCCAAACACAGCTCCTCTCCCAGAGAGGCTCAAGACCACTCCCACAGGGTATATAAGCTGCATCCACTTAAAACAGACACGTGGTTCTTCTGGTCTCTCTTCCCCATCTCTTCTCTGAGCGGCTGGGGAATCACCCAGGAACACCTTACCCATTAAACATGGGCTTTTCCAATTTGGTCTGATTCCGTTTAATTTGGATTGCTGCATCAGCAAAGAGGCCTTTAGGGTGCAAAGACTTATCACATATATTTATTTTTCACTCAGGTCCTTTCCTGAGAAGATAGTATTTCAGCAAAAGCTTGAAAAGCATGAGGTGGTGAGCTGTGAGTGTGAATGAGGCCAGCAACAGATTCAAACTGAGTGGTGTCTTAATGGGAGGAACACAAAGGTGGCTAATTAAGAATGAGGTGGATGAGAGGGAGATTATAGACATGGAATCGGAGAGGTGGCAGAGGCCAGACTTAATTCTGAAGGCCATTGTAAGAACTTTGCCCTTTTCTCTGAATGAGACCAGAAGCCACTGGGAAAGTCTCATGATCTATTCTACTAAAGAACATCTGGCTTCTATGTGAAGCTACAGTGAAGGGTCAGTTTGGATGTCGTTTTGTTTAGAATCTCCTTTACATTGGGCCACCTGATTACCTGTGCCTGGGTGCCTACCTAGAAATTAGTCATACCTAACCTTCTGGTGACCTAGCTAGTCCTTCCCCTTCAAGGCTAAAGGCACAAAGACTAAATAAGGCACCCTACCTTTATACCCATTTCACCATCTTCCACATTTCTCGAAAGACCAACCATTTCCAGAAACCTAAAACAAGTCTGGATCCAGGAACAGTGGGGCCTTCAAAAACAGACTAAGCCCTCGGGTTAGGGTATTAATCCCTCACACTGGGTTATGTTATAAAGGAGGAGGCACATCATTACTTGGCAACCTGTGACTTCCAAGGGTAGCAAACACTCCTTTGGGTGGGGTTGCTAGCCAGCTTGCTCCACAGGTCCCACCTCTGGCTGCCTCTTGAGCTTGGGATCCCAGGCATGTTAACATGCCTGGGATGCAAACTCTGGTCCTCACACTTGTGTGGCAGCCACTTTACCCACTGAGCCACCTCTCCAGCCCCAACAGTGGAGTTTCAAAATACTATGTAGTTACAAAATGTGTTCAATTTTGTTTTAAGTTTGTTTTAAGTTTCAAAATGAAAGTCCTTTGAAATAATGATTTATAAAACTGACCTATAATCAGTCAAAATAGCCTATAATCTAAATGAAATCAGAGAAATTTAGGGTGCCACTATTACAAAGGATGAAATTGTAAGCCAATAATCTAAGACAGTGCAATTAGTCACTAATTGAATATATGAACACAAATTCAGGTCTCCAAGGATGTTTATACCACTACATAGTCACAGCATGTAAACTCAGCTCCCAAACAGTTGTGACAAAGGGCCATGTAGTCTTTATATTCAAAATAAAATACATTTATTCTAAATAGAAATATTTTGTGTTACTCTTGCTAGGAAAACTGCTGGGAAGGTGCTATGGCTACTGTTGGTTTTGAGAGAATCAGTCTTGCTGGCCTACGAGTAAGTGCTCAGACTACTGTAAAGACTAGATACACGAAGAAGACGCATTGCTCCCGAGTTAGACCAGGACAAAATCCAAACCATTTTAGCTCTGATTTGAAGAGGAATGTACAAACCTAATCACATCTTCTCTTTCTTGGCAACCAATATGTTTTATGAATTAAGAGAATTCTGGTCATTAGAGTCTAGGCATGATTCCAGTTTTCCATGAGACGTGCCCTGTTATACTTCCTTCCTTCTTGGAAGTACCTGGAGTAACTCTATAGCTCAAATCTTGGAATAGCTTACATCACACCACATCCTAGCACAAATCTTCCATTGCCAAAGATGATCAGGATATACATTTGCATTTTCTTTTATATTTTAAGGAGTCTGATGAATACATGTTACATATACTATATAGCATTTTTAAAAACAGGCAAAATAATATAAACTAATTTTCCTACATAGTTTCATATAAGAAACTAAAAATATAACTTAATATTGTGAAAGTCTATGAAACATTTTTGTTTTCAAAAGCCAAAATTAAAAGAAAATGAAAAATAGCCTCTTTTTAAAAAGAAACAAATGAATCCAACTGTATACTCATATAATGGCATAAAGACACTGAGAAAAAATAAAAAAGAAATGATAGAATTTTAAGAGAAATATTTAATAGAACCCAAAGAAACAATAGATATGGATAACACGTATCAGTGGATGTTAAACCACTAGTTACAAGACTGACGGGGAAGTTGGTGAGAAAAAAGGTGAGATTATTGCATCTGAGCCCTGGTCAGACTCACCATCAGCCGGGAGTATCCAAGCATCATCTGCCCACTATTGACACATGCAAACTGCAGACCACAGCAGCACCATGTATGTAGTTTTCAGGCCTTAAAAAATGACCTGGGCTGGGCATGGTGGTACATCCTGGAACCCCAGACACTAGAGGCTGAGGCAGGAGTACCACAAATTCTAGCCAGCATACATAACAAGACCCTGCCCATGAAAGACAGTGGAATAGAGTTAAGCCTATCTATACAAATGTAATATATTATAATTATATAGGAAACCCAGGTGGTAAAAGACCAAGTATTAACTTGGCTGGAGAAATGGCTCAGTGGTAAAGTCATTTGTCTCTCAAGTGTGACAATCTGAATTTAATCCCCCAAACTTACATAAAGGTGGAAAGAGAGAACTGACTCCACAAAGTTATCCCCTGAGTGTGGTGATATTTTGTTGGTGGTCTAACAAATAAAGCTTGCCTGGAGATCAGAGTACAGAGCTAGCCACTAGTTAACCATAGAACCAGGCGGTGAAGGCTCATGCCTATAATCCCCGCACTGGGGAGGTAGAGACAGTAATATAAGGTGGGAGGAGACAGCTCAGCCCCCCACTTTGGTCTGAGGATGTGGTAGAGGTAAGAAGTCTCTCTAGTGGCTGCTCCTTTACTTCTCAGATCTTTCAGCGTTTACCCCAATATCTGACTCTGGGGTTTTATTATTAAGACCAATTAGAATTCGTGCTACAGCTGGTGTCCAACTTTGGGGCACAATTTCATGAAAAAGCCACTTGTCTGTGGCTTTGCAATCACCAGTAGAGGCTGGAGCTATACACATCTGGAGTCACTGCCCCACCAGCTAGATTTTCCTTTCTTTTCCCCAAGCCCTCTGAGTAGGTCTGGGATTTTTCTGTTGTAGCCTCTCTGCAGCAAACTCCACAGGCATTTGGTCTCCAAATGCTGCAGGAGTTAGCCACTTTCATACTTTTCTCCATGTAGATGGCTGGCTCTTTGACTTCTTTTCTCGAGATGGATTGTGGGCTTTCCCTGGGCCCACTTCTTGGGCTGCTGCCACACTAGGTAGCTGCCTTAAAACCAGCTCAGGTTTCTACTGCTCTATGCAGCAGCAGTCAGCTTCATATTTCACCGTCATCTGAATCGTCAGCAGCAGCAGATTTGGTGAAACAATTGGGAATTCTTAAGGGGAGGAATTAATTAAAAGGGAGAGTTTTTTCCCCACATTAAAAAATAGGAAACACTATTACAATGGGGGGAATTAGATTTCTGTATGATAATATGCAGGACAGTTTGAAAATGCAGCAATTAAATGAGAGGATAACTAAATTAGGTGGGATTTATGCAATGTAAATTATCGGTTTTATCATTAAAAAGTTGGTTAATATGAGTGCTAAGATATGAGTTTTAGAAGAACTTATTAAAACAGATCATAGAGATATTTAGACAAACAAAGGAATTTAAAGGAGAACAAATCTCAGCATTGCATTATAAGGTTAGAGAGGAACAGCCTAAGGTTTTCAAACAACCAACTTTAGTTTATCCAACCATACAGGAACTACCAAATGATAGATATCCCCAAGGCTGTGTAAGAGCTGAATGGACTCCTGTGGAAATGTTAGATTTAAGGAGATTCAAGGAATCAATAGTCTCATATGGCATACATTCACCTTTTGTGAAGCAGATGTTAAACTCACGGTCAACTTGCATAGAGTTATCCCTCAAGACTGGAGAGACTTGGTTACAGCAATATTGAAGCCTGATCCTCAATTACAGTGGAGGACCTGATGGAAAGATGAGGCTAAGACCATTGAACAATGAAGTAGGGCTAGAGGTATGGAAATCTCCCAAGGCCAACTTCTTGGAGAGGGAGATTATGTTAATGTAGAAGACAATCTTTATATGATGACCACACCCTGTCTTTATGCCACATAGCAGCCTTCAATGCTTGGGACAGAACTGAAGAAGTAGGAAAGAAAACTGAGTCATTTACTAAACTTGTGCAAGGACCAAAAGAAACCTTCACTGATTTCTTACAAAGATTGACTTCAGATGTAAATAGAATGATACCAAATTCAGAAACTAGACAAATGATAATTGAATCTTTGGCTTTTGAAAATGCTAATGCACAATGCAATAGGGTAATAAGGCCATTAAAGGCAAAATCAGCAACCTTAGGGGAATGGATTTGAGATATAGTCAACATTGAATCTCATAACCATGATTGCTTGGATAGGAGAGGTGATTTCCAGAGGTTTGAAGAAAAATTGAAATCTCAGGTGTTTCAATTGCAGTAAACAAGGTCACCTAAAAAGGGACTGTAAACAGGGCATTCCTAGAAACAATGTTTTTTTTTCTAAGAATAACCCAAACAGAATACGGATTATGCAGAAAGTGTGACAAAGCCAGATTCCCAGAGCAATTAAAGAACCAAATGCCTATTGTAAAAAACTGGACTGCTTTGGATGATGGAACAGCTATAGGAGAAAGAAAAAAATTCAGGAGAAACCATTAAGCAAATCTTTTGGCAAACTTCTATAAATGAACAAAGACCAAAATTAAAAATATGAATAAATGACATTGTCATTGAAGATCTTGTAGACACAGGTGCAGGTGTAATAATAATTATACCAGAATTTTGGCATCCATATTGGCCTCTTCAGGAGGTAAATGTTCAGCTTTTAGGGATTGGAACTTTATCTCAGATAAAACAGAGCACAAGATGGGTCAAATTTATAGGGCCAGATGGACAGAGAAGAAAATTAAAGCCATATGTGGCTAACATAGCAATGAATTTATGGGGACATGATTTATTACAGCAATGGAATACTCAGATTAACATTTCTCCAATCTCAGAAACAAACCACAAATTAACATATTTTTCCCAGAAACATAAAGAACAGTCACCGATCATTCAGGTTGTACAAGAACAGGGCACAACAGCTACTGATCTTTCAAAGACACCAACAGCCTACCTTTAATGGTTAATGGGTTGAGCAATGGCCTTTAAAATGTGAGATTGCAGGCCTTAGAGCAGCTAATACAGGAGCAGCTAAATGCTCAGCATATTCAAGAATCAACCAGCCCTTGGAAATTCTCCTGTATTTGTTATTAAAGAGAAATCTGGAAAATAGAGAATGGTAACAGATTGAAGAGCTGTTAATAAATTGATTCAGCCACTAGGCTCTCTACAGTCTGGAATTCCTTTGCCTTCTCTATTCCCTAAAGGATGGCTTCTTACAGTTTTTGATTTAAAAGAGTGTTTGTTCATTATACCTTTTCAAGAAAAAGACAGAGAAAAATTTGCCTTCATGGTGCCTACTTATAATAATTCTCAGCCTGTTAAGAGATATCAATGGAAGGTTCTCCTGCAGGGAATGTTAAATAGCCCAACCTTTTGCCAATATTTTGTATGACAGCCTTTGGAAATGATATGGAAGCAATTTCCTCAATCTATAGTTTGCCATTGTGTGGACGACATTTTACTAAATGTTTGAAGAAGTAAAGAAAATTTTGCCTTGTTGGGGATTACAAATTCCTCCTGAAAAAATACAAAGAGGAGATCCTATTAATTATTTAGGATATAAAACAGGTCTACAAAAAATTCGACCCCAAAAGGTGCAAATTAGGAGAGATCATTGCTCATAATGACTTTCAAAGATTGCTGGCAGACATTGTCCATCTACAACCCACTATTAGAGTAAAAAAATACAGAACTAATTAGTTTGTTTCAAACTTTAAAAGGTGTCAAGGACTTAAATAGTCCAAGAGAATTATTAGCTGAAGCTGATAGAGAATTGACTTTGGTGGAAAAGAAATTACAGAACGCACATGTGGATCATTTGGATTCAGAGCTTGATTGCATTTTGGTTATTTTACCCTCTACATATTCTCCTACAGGGATTTTAATGCAGAGGGAAGATATTATCTTTAAGCAGATATATTTATCACACAAACAGAGTAAAAAATTAAAAACTTATGTTTTTAGGTTTCTGAGTTGATTCTTAAAGGAAAATTGAGACTTCGTCAATTAGCACGAATAGACCCAGCAGAAATTGTTAGTACCTTTTACTAATGCTGAAATTGACTCATTATGGGCAGAAAATGAACATTGGCAAAGAGCTTGCAGTAATTTTTTGGGAGAGATTAGCAACAAATATCTCAAAAGCAAGAGAATTCAATTTATAAAGAGAACTGACTAGATTCTTCCTCATATAGTATGGGGAACACCAATTTCTGGAGCCCCTACATTTTATAATGATGCAAACAATCAGGAAAGGCAGGTTATAAATCAAGGAATTTAAGTAAAGTGGCTCAAAGCCCTTATGATTCTATCCAAAAGTCAAAATTACACGCTATTCTGATGTTATTAATGGATTTTACAGAACCTCTTAACATAGTTACTGACTCCCAGCATGCAGAAAGAGTTGTTTTACACATTGAAACTGCTGAATTTATTCCTGATTAAGTTAACTTTTTTATTTAGTTAGTTATAATAAATAATCAGAAATAGAAACCATCCCTTATATATAACACATATAAGATCCCATATGGGTCTGCCAGGCACTCTAGCACAAGGTAATGATGAAATTGATCAGCTATTGATAGAAAATGTGCTGGAGGTCTCAGAATTCCCCCCCCCCCAAAAAAAGCACCCACCATGTCAATAGCAAAGATTTGAAAAAGGAATTTTCCATTACTTAGCAACAAAACCACAGAAATTATAAGAAAATGTCCTACTTGTTCTTTATACAACTAAACTCTACTGCCTGCAGGAACTAATCCAAAAGGTACTCAAATAAGTGAAATTTGGCAGATGGATGTGTTTCATTTTGTAGAATTTGGAAATTTAAAATATGTAAACCATATCATAGGTACGTATTCAGAATTTCAATGAGCAACTGCTTTGAGTTCCAAAAGGGATGATTCTGTAATTTTACATCTATTAGAAGTCATGGCTATTATGGGAATACTGTACAAATTAAGACTGACAATACCCCAGCATATGTCTCTTTTAAAATGAAACAGATTTTTCTTATTACAAAATACAGCATATTACAAATATACCACACAAGCCTACAAGGCAAGCAATTATAGAAAGATTAAATCAAACTCTAAAGGATATGCTAAATAAACAGACAGAGTAATAAAGACCCCTAGAAATACATTGCATAATGCTTTTTTGACTTTGAAATTTCTAAACCCTAATGAGAAGGGAACAACAGCTGCAGAGAGACATTGGATAATAGAAAAAAAAACTACGAAATTAAATCAGCCTGTATACTTCAAAGATGTGTTGACCTCAAAATGGAAACCAAGATATGTGTTACATTGGGGAAAGGATTTTGCTTTTGTTTCCACAGGAGAAGAAAAGCTATGAATGCCATCAAAATTGATAAAGATTAGATTTGAACAAGAGAGACCTCTTGATTAGAAGAGGTGATAGTTCATCAACCAGCATGACCACTCAATCTAAACAAACTTATATGACTAACAAATGTTTCTCATTTGATCAGATATAACTTGCCAAAAGGGAACCTCCCCAAAGTTAGGGTTGGGGCAGCGTTTTGATTTTGTCTTTCAGGAGAATGAAGACTAAGGAATCTGAAGAACACTGGATAAATGAGACATTTGAATAAAAAGGACAAATCATCCAGAAAAAAATGTCCCAAGAAAAAGAGTAAATTGGCCTATTAGTATATCACATCTCCAACAGGATAAAATTTCATAAATCTTTCAAAATGTTTGCTTCTGCTTTTCTCTACAGATTTACAATGCAAATGGTCTTTTAGTGGTCTCAGTTCAATTGAAAACTAAAGCTGGCTTTGGAGTTGGAGTGTGGTTCTCTCCTATTCTAAATCCCAGCATGCTTGTTAAAGTAAAATCTAAAATCTCTGTCTCATGTCAGAAGAGCCACTAGATAGAGGACAGAAGAAAAACAAAAATTAAGGGACTACTTTATTGCCACTAATCTCATAATCCTTTGGTTTTATTTTGACTCTTAAACAACTTTTCTTAAGTTATAAATGTTATCACAAAATTTATAAGATCAATATATAAACATAAATATATATATAACTTTTTATTGTGATATTAATGGTCATATAGAGTACTAACTAATTCTAGAAAAAGGCTTCATCTAGCTTCCTGTACATGATTTCAGATTTGAGACTATCAGGTAACTAGGAATTAAATTTTTGTACTCTGGATGTACATAACAAATATTTTTATTTTATCTTATTTTTAATGTTTTACATATCAACCACAGTTCCCCCTCCCATCACTCCTCCTGCTGCCCCCTCCACTCTTCCAAAAGGGTAAGGCCTCCCATGAGGAGTCAACAAAGCCTGGTACATTCAAGTGAGGCAGGACCAAGCTCTTCCCCCTGCATCAAGGCTGAGCAAGGCGTCCCACCATAGGGAATGGGCTTGAAAAAGCCAGCTCATGCATCAGGGATAGATCCTAATGCCACTGCCAGGGGTCCTTCAAACAGACCAAGCTACACAACTGTCTCCCACATGCAGAGGGTCTAGTCAAGTTCCATGCAGACTCCACAGCTGTCAGTCTAGAGTTCGTGTGTTCCCATAAGCTTGGTTCAGTTGTTTCTGTAGATTTCCCATCATGATCTTGATCCCCCTTGCTCATATAATCCCTCTTTCCTCTCTTTGACTGGACTCCTGTATTTTGGCCTGGTGCATGGTTATGGATCTCTGCATCTGCTTCCATCAGTTACTGGATGAAGACTCTATGATGACAGTTAGGGTATTCACCAATCTGATTACAGGGGAAGGCCAGTTCAGGCACCCTCTCCACTATTACTAGTAGTATTAGCTGAGGCCTTCCTTGTGGATTCCTGAGAATTTCTCTAACACCAGATTTCTTCCTAATCCTATAATGGCTCCTGCTATCAAGATATCTCTTTCATTGCTCTCCCACTCTATCCCTCCACCAGCTTGACCATCCTATTCCATCATGTTCTCATCCCCCATCCCTTCCCCTCTACCATCCCTGAGACCCTGGTTTACCCAGAATATCTTATAAATTTCCCCTTCCCAGGGCAATCCATGTGTCCCTCTTAGGGTCCTCCTTGTTTCCCAGCTTCTCTGGAGCTGTGAACTGTAGTCTGGTTATCCTTGGCTTTACATTTAGTATCCACTTATGAGTGAGTACATGCTGTGTTTGTCTTTCTAAGCCTGGGTTACCTCATTCAGGATGATATTTTCTAGTTCCATCCATTTGTCTGCAAATTTCAGAACTTTAAGTCTTTGAAGAAAGAAATTGAAGAAGATACCATAAAATGAAAAGCTCTCCCATGCTCATGGATAGGTAGGATCAACATAATAAAAAATGGCAATCTTATCAAAAGCAATCTACAGATTCAAAGCAATTCCCATCAAAATCCCAACACAGTTCTTCACAGACCTCAAAAGAACAATACTCAACTTCATACAGAAAAAGAAAAAACCCAGGATAGCAAAAACAATCCTGTACAGTAAAGGAACTTCTGGAGGCATCACTATCCCTGATTTCAAGCCCTAGTAATAAAAACAGGTTGGTATTGGCATAAAAAACAGACATGTGGACCAATGGAATCGAATGGAAGACCTTGATATTAATCTACACACCAATGAACACCTGATTATTGACAAAGAAGCCAAAACTATGCAATGGAAAAAAAGAAATCATCCTCAACAAATAGTGCTGGCATAACTGGATGTCAACATGTAGAAAATTGCAAATAGATCCATATCTATCGCCCTGCACAAAACTCAAGTCCAAGTGGATCAAAGACCTCAACATAAATCCAGTTGCACTGCACCTGATATAAAAGAAAGTGCAAAGTAGCCTTGAACACATTGGCACAGGAGACTATTTCCTAAATATAACACTAGTAGCACAGACACTGAGAACAGCAATCAATAAATGGGACCTCCTGAAACTGAAAAGCTTCTCTTGGACAAAAGACTCAGTAAATAAGACAAAACAACAGCCTACATAATGGGAAAAGATCTTCACCAACCCCACATCTGACAGAGGG
Organism: Peromyscus nudipes; assembly: GCA_902168325.1. Classification (NCBI taxonomy): domain Eukaryota; kingdom Metazoa; phylum Chordata; class Mammalia; order Rodentia; family Cricetidae; genus Peromyscus; species Peromyscus nudipes. The sequence continues at coordinate 9,812 of CABHPH010044808.1, read as the reverse complement.
CTGATCTCCAAAATATATAAAGAAGTCAAGAAACTAGATATCAAAATACCAAATAATACAATTAAAAATGGGGTACAGGTTTAAACAGAGAATTCTCAACAGAAGAAGCTCAAATGGCTGAAAGACATTTAAGGAATTGCTCAACATCCTTAGTCATCAGGGAAATGCAAATCAAAATGACTCTGAGATACCATCTTACACCTGTCAGAATGGCTAAGATCAAAAATACGCAGGACAGCTTATGTTGGAGAGGATGTGGAGCAAGAGGGAAACACTCCTCCACTGCTGGTGGGAGTGCAAACTTGTACAGTCACTTTGGAAATCATTATGGTGACTTCTCAGAAAATTGGGAATCAATCTACCTCAAGATCCAGCTATACCACTTTTGGGCATATACCCGAAGGATGCTTACCACAAGGACACTTGCTCAACTATGTTCATAGCAGCATTATTCTTATTAGCCAGAACCTTGAAACAACCTAGATGCCCCTCAACCAAAGAATGGATAAAGAATATGTGATACATTTACACAATGTATTATTCAGCTGTAACAAACAATAGCATCATGAAACTTCCAGAAATGCATAAGAAATATTGATTCTTTAACCTCTTTGAGATCTGCTGCATATGACATTTAAAATGCTTAAAATGACCACACATAACAGTGACCTTTGAAGTTTCCAAAAGGAGGATGGGGCCCTCACAACGAGGATACCACCAGGACTATGATAACGCCACTAAGCTGACAAATACCACCCAAAGATCAGCTTTGGACTTCAAACTGCTGAGGACAATTTCAAGGTGGCTAGCTGAGATGGTCCAGCCTAACAGACTACTCTACAGGACTTGATATAAGCCCTGCATTTTCCCATTACACAGAGACTGGACACAAATGATACAGCTACCTCTCCCAGGACTTGACAATTAATTTTGATTGTTGGAGACCAATATCAAAAATCATCAGTTCTGAACTTTATATATAAAATGACATTAAAACATAGTAATCAATGGTTTAAAAACCATTAGTTAGGCATGTTACAGACCAATATTTGAGGATGACATTATTTGAACAGGTGTGCATGACCTATATAGAAATGTAAAACATAGAAATCTGTATAAATGTATTTTCAATGTACTACACTATATGTATAAGTAATGATTTCACAAAATTTTTCTTGTTTCTAATATGTCCATTTGATTAATGTTGCATTATTGTATAGTAAGAAATACGGGTTTGCACATTAATGAAACACAAAATTTAGTTGACCAAAAATAGCTTAACTAGATCAAGTGAAAGAATATCAGGGCTTGAAGACAAGCTGATGGATTATTGCATTCTGGTAGCAATAAAGATAAAATTATAATCACAACATTCAAGACCTCTGGAACATGATGCTATAGCAAAGGCAGATAAAATACATACTAAAAACAGAAAGCCTAGTAGTCGCAGGAAATTATAAAGATACAGACATCCATGTACAAGAGGTACTTAGAACCCCGCACAGACATGACCAGAAATGAAGTGTCCACATTATATCACACTTAAAATACCAATAAAGAAAATGACTGCTCACTAATATGACTATGTCCAGCAAAATTATCCTTTAAAAATCAAGGGACTAACAAAGACTTTACAGGGTAAACATACCATTAAACAGTTTGTGACCATTAAGCCAGCACTATAGAATATACTTAAAGGAAGTCTTATACACAGATGATGAAGAAAAACATGCAATCATGAGAAATCATGGAAAAAACTAAATCTCACTAAGAAAAGCAAATGAAAGTCAAAAAAGAAAAAACATCAAACACTATTAACTCATTAAATTACCAACCCACAAAAACGAATAAAAGGAAAAAACTAAAACCCAGAGATTTCAAAGGAAAAAGCAGAAAACAACAATAACAAAATAATGAAAATTTTTTCCAATAATAGCCCTCAATTATAAACTCTAAACTCTTAAAAAAAAAGAGCTATTTTAAGGGCATGGTTAGCATGGCTCAAGCAGGTAAAGGCAGGTGCTACACAAACCTGTTGACCCAAGTTTAACTCCACAGAGCTGTGTTCTGACCTTGACATGAGCACTATAGTATGTACCTTCCCCGTATTATGCATATACACATAATAATGAATAAACAAATAAGTAAAAATTTTAAATAGAGCTATATTGAGAGCCTGGGGTGATGGTTTTTCCTTAGGAGGCTTTAGTAAGTGTATTTGCCTTAAGTTCCAAGTCAAGGCCAGCCTGAGTTACACAGTGAGTTTCATGCCAAACTGGGGTACAGAGTAGACCTTGTCTCAAAAAACTTAATTTGTCCTTTTTTTTTTTTTTAAAATTTATTTTATTTTATTTTTATGTGCATTTGTGTTTTTGCCATGGGTGTCGGAGTCCCCTGAAACTGAAGTTTCAGCCAGGTGTGAGCTGCCATGTGGGTGCTGGGAATTGAACTCAGGTCCTCTGGAAGAAGAGTCAGCACTCTTAACCCCTGAGCCATCTCTCCAGCCCCTTAATTTATTCTTTAAATGTGGATGATGCACTCCCATTTTTCCCCAGGGTACCCTTGAGGAGAAAGGGATAAGAGATATTAAGTAGAAAGATAGAGGGGAGAGAAACAGAAACACAGGATAGCCTCTGGAGGACCTGGATCATTATCCACCGGCCCCTTCTGTCTCTTCTAAAGCACCTTTTATAGGAATGCCAAGCAGTGGAGTAAAAGACCTACCCCTAGCCCAGCCAAGTGCAGACCCTTCCAATCACCGGGTAATCACACACGTGGTTAAGCAATCCTCTAATGCAGGTCTGCTGGGTAAAGCAAGCTCAGATCTCACTAGGAAACCTTTGTGGGCCTCCACATTTAAAAAGAGCCATATTGACTAACTGGATTAAAAAGTGAGCCCCAACTGTCTGTGGTCTACAAGAAACTCACTTCACTGGCAAAGAAACATACTAAAAGTGAAAGAATAAAAAATGTTGTTCCAATCAAATGGAACCTCAGGAAAAGTAGCAGTAGCTTTACTCATATCTGAAAACCTAGATTTCAAGCCAAGGTTAATCAGAAGAGATAAGGAAGGTCACAGTACGGGCTGCAGATATAGATCAATGATAGAACACTTGCCTACTTGCCTGGTTTTCACAAGTTCACAGGCTCTGGTTTGATCTTTCTCTCTCTCTCTCTCTCTCTCTCTCTCTCTCTCTCTCTCTCTCTTTCTCACACACACACAATCACTACATATACTATGTGTTAATTAACTATGCAAATAATTCATCAAAAAGTTCTAATAATTATACATGCAGTGAATATCAGTGTATTTTAATTTAATAAAATAAACACTACTGGACATAAATGAACAAATATATCCAGATACAATAGTGGGTGACTGCAATATCCCACTTGCATTTTTAAATATATCATACAAACAAACAAACAAAATAACAAAATTTGAGAGCTAAACTGAGTAGTAGATTAGATGACTTGGACACCTGAAGGATATTCCAAACAACAGTTATGAAATACACATTCCTTTTAGCAACCCATGGATTTTTCTCCAACACAGATCATATTTTAGGCCATAAAGATAAACTTAATACCAACATCAAAATAATTATTACATCTTATGGTATTTGTCAGGCCTATAAATACAATTCTGTAACCTAGTGTCTGACATCTTGAACTCAGTCATGATCATCTGGGCTCCGAAAGGCTTGGACAGTCCCACCTCTCCAGTTCTGGCATCCACAGCTTGTTGCCTAGGCTCAGACTGGCTCCACTCTACCCCTGCTACTGTCCTTAGCAGATAGTCCATAGTCCTGGCATCTCCTGTACCCCGGGTCTCCACTGAAACAGGCTGCACCTTCACCAACGTCCGTTTTTGTCTTTCTTCAGTACTCCAGTCCTGCCAAACGGTGTCAAGCTTTAGCTTCTTTCCATGACCCCTTCAATCCTGCAGCCTTCATTCCCTTCAAAACCAGTACCATGAGAGTGAATTTCACATTGTCAAGTTCAGCTTTGGCCTCTTTGGACCACAGCTTCTGTGTGTCCTGAAACGTGTCCTGAGGAAACACGTCCCTATTCTCCCAATGAAGTGCAGAAGATTTCACCTCAATGGTGTTGACCTCTTATTAATAATAGCTGACCAGAAACCACAAATTCTTAGTAAAAATATCATATGAATGACCTCCAGTCCAGTTCTAAATTGGGCCATTGCTCCCTTCTCAAACCTCCTGAGCTAGGCCTCCACAGACCACATTATTTTCAACATTGTCTTTCAAATTCCTACAGCAACTGCTCATCAAGCTCTACACAGTCAATGGCCTTTTCACTCTAAAGCAACAAAATTCTCCATAGTACTCTAACAAAATTGTCCCAAGCATTAAAAAAACCACATGATCAGGCCCACCACAGCAGTACCTCACTTTCCTGACACCAATTTCTATTCTATTTTCCTTTCTGTTGATGTAATATAAAATGCCCTAACCAAAAGTAGCTTGGGGAGGAAAGGATTTATTTCAACTTATAATTCCATGTCACAGTCCATAACCTAGAGAAGTCAGGGCAGGAACTTAAGCAGGAACTTGAAGCAGAAACCGTCAAGGAATGCTGCTGGCAGCCTTGCTCTCTGGATTCCTCATGCTTAACCAGCTTCTATATCCAGTCCAGGATTACCTGCCTAAGGATGGCGCCATCCACAGGAGGCTGGGCCCTTCCACCTCCGTTAATAGCAAGAAACCCCTATACACATGCCATAGCCAAATCTGTTCCGGGGATTTCCTCCTTGAGCTTTCTTCTCAGAAACCCTAGGCTGTGTCAAGCTGACAATGCTAACTAACATGGAAACCATTCGCAGTAAAAGCCCCTTATGGGGTGTTCTGAATTTGCTCTACAATATCACGTATTCTGTCCTCTACCTATTCTGACTCTGCCACACTGGCTTTCTTAGCCAGTGTCTAAAATGTTAATTACTTCAGTGTCTTAGCACTTGCTACCGTAACTTCCTGTATTGTTTTGTTCAGATAACCAAGTGGCTCACTTTCTAGTCCCTTTCTGGCCTCTGTATAATTATTATATTAGAGAAGAACCTACCTTCTTTTTAAAAATAGGGTCGTATGTCCCAGGCTGGCCTTGACCCCATGATGTCATTAAAGATAGCCTTGATTTCCTAACCCTCTTGCCTCAGTCTCCCAAGTACTTGAACCGTTACACATGGCGAAAACGCTTTTTGTGAACACCTGTCAACGGATGCTTATTGTCTGCTATTCTACAGGAACACATGAGACTGGCTACCTCATAAAGAAACAAGGTTTGTTTGTCTCACAGTTTTGGAAGCTGAAGATCCAAATATTATGTCATTGTTGTTCTTGAGAATGTGTGCCTATGTCTATAACTATTTGGCTTTGAAAGGACAGGATGTGCCTGGCTCGATATCTAACCAAGCTAGCAAAATACTGAATATTGTTTTGGGTTTAAGGGTTATTTTGATTTAAAATTTGGGAAAAGGTATTTGTTTTTGCTGAGGTTAACGCTGGAGGGTGGGTAAAACATGTGTTTTTGAAGTATAAATAAAAACGGCTCGAGTTATTCAGGGCTGCCACTTGTGTGAAACTCATCTGATGGTTAAACTTTTCTTTGTACCAATGCCCCTTCCACATCTCTGGACCCGAACCAGGTTGTGGCAGGACCCCTGCATCTACTAACATTCATTGATGGATATAGATAGTTAAGATACATTTATTTGGGGGAGAGACAGCTAAACTTAAGGGCCATTTGAGGGGTAGTATGGAAAACCAATAAAGTAGACGTTTCCTAAAATATATACATATATGAAGGAAATCTAACTGAAATCACCAAATAATGGGGGAAACAGAGTCCCAACTGGCTTCTCTTGTCACTAAATGAAACTTCCAGTACTGGGATTGGGTTACATCTAATTGAGTTGGTGGCCAAGGGGTCACATGGGAATCCCCAAATAACCCAGGTTGATGCCAAGACTATAAGTTTCTTTTCACAAACCGACAGCAAAGCTCCATTGCTGAGGACAACATCTATACAACTCATTGAAAATGGAGAAATCAACTTGGTACCTACACAGAGGTTTCACCCCTACATTCTAGCATTTTTGGTGCAGGAAGGTACTTTGCATGCTACCAAAAGAGAACAGTAAACACCCAGCCAGTCACAAACCCTTAGATGGACAATGGTGTCCTGCCTGATAGATACACTAGTGCAATGGTGGCACAGAGGTTGTGGGAGTCACCAACCAATGTCTGCTTGGATTTAAGGCCCACTCTGTGAGATGAAACCCATACCCAACACTGCTTGTGTGATCAAGAACCTGAGACTAGATAGCGCAGGGACCTTTAAGAAAAACCAATTATCACTGTTCTAAAACAAAAACAATGTAGAAGTAAAATGGCTCCTAATGACATTCTGCTATACTCATAGATCAGTGACTTGCTCAGCCATCAACAGAAAAGCCTCATCCTGCAGCAGATGGGACCAAATACAGAGACCCACAACCAGACATTATGCAAAGAGTGAGAAACTTTGGAACACTCAGCCATAAACAGGATATCTCTATCAAATCATTCTGCCAAGGGCTCAGGAAATGCTGCAGAAGAGGAGGCAGAAAGAGTACAAGAGCCAGAGAGGATGGAGGACACCAATGAAACAAGGCCCTCTAAATCAACATGATTAAAGCACATATGAATTCACAAAGACTAAGGCAGCATGCACAGGGCCTACATGGGTCTGCACCAGGTCCTTTGTGCATGTATTATGGCTTCCGGTTTAGTGTTTTTACGGGATTAGATGAACATGCCATACTAATAAAGATACCGCTACATGACCAAGTATAAATAAGGAATGTGGGTTAACTTAAAATGTAAGAGCTAGTTAGTAAAAAGCCTGAGCTATTAGCTGAGCATTTGTAACTAATATAAGCCTCAGTGTGTTTATTTGGGAGTAGGTGGTTGGGATAGGAAACATCTATCTGTTTACAGGGATTTCTGAGTGCAAAAGAGTGGGTCTTGGTTTCTTGTGCCTCCTCTTGGGCTTTTTATCTTATGTTTCTTTATTTTGTCTAACATCAATGTGATGATTTTTGTTTTATCATATCATATCATAACATAATCCCTTAGAAGCCTGTTTGCTTTCTATTAAGAGATAGAAAGGGAGTGGATCTGGATGGGAGAGGAGGTGGGGAGGAGCTGGAAATAGCAGAGGGAGGGGAAACCATATCAGGATATAATATGTGAGAAAAAATCTATTTTGATAAAAAGAAAAAAGTTATATTCATTTTACTGCATGTGAGTCATACCATAATTTTTAAAAATGAGAAAAGAAACAGAGATTGCTCAAATGCTTTCCAACCATTTGTTTTTGGTTGGACATGTATAGTGGTATTCTATTTGTACTGAAATGTGATTTTATTTGTATGTTAATAAATAAAGTTGCCTAGAGGTCAGAGCTATTAGCAAGCCATAGCGAAAGCCAGGGCGGTGGTGGTCCACGCCTTTAATCCCAGCACTTGGTAAGCAGAACTAGGTAGATCTCTGTGTGTTCAAGGATACAGCCAGCATTGGAGACACACGCCCTTAATCTCAATACCAACCATAGAAGACTTGGAGGTCTGTACAGAGAGGCAATGATGAGGCAGTCACGTAGTTGGGTTTACAACCAATGAGAAGGAAGAACAAGGACTCTTTATAAGTCAAACGCACAGAAAGTAACTCCTTTTCGGAGAGGTCTCTGGGCGGAAGAAGTTGGCGGCTGGCGGTAAGGCTCCTAGCTCTGACCTTTTGGGCTTTTATCTTTACATTGGCTCTGTGTTTCTTATTTAATAAGGCGGTTGGATACATCTACATTTGGCGCCCAACGTGACAAGAATCCATAAGAAACCGCCTGACTTGCGGCGGGTCCTGGCGGGTCGTGGCGGTCTGGTTTCCCGCCCGGGCAGCCGGCTCCCTAGGCCAGGCAGCCGGCTCCCTAGGCAGGTTCAGGCTGGACTGACCGTAGCCCCAAGCAGTTAACTTAACGCCGGTGCTACAAACAACTCGGGTCTGCCCTGCCGAACAGGATACCTGCCTGTAAATCCAACGCACGTGGTCGGAGTTTAAGGAAGTTTAGCCCAGGCTTGACTCCGCTCAAGCCGCAACACATGGCTGGATTTAAGCTTTTGGTAGCTCGCTTTCTTGCTCTCTCTCTCTCTCTCTCTCTCTCTCTCTCTCTCTCTTTCTCGATTCACTTTGGACACTAGGTGGCTGTTTTGAAATTCCCTCGGATTTCTACTGTTCTGCGCGAATTTGGTAAGTCAATTAACATATCAGATATTTTAAAAGAAACTATTTAAAAGAGAAATTTTTTCCACATTTAAAAAAAATGGGTTTTCTGTGTACATTGGAAGAAAATTGGGCTTTGTTTGCAATTTTAGGCAGTCTGACAATGGAACAACTGTATGGGATGATTAATATTGATCGGATTATGCAGTTTGTTACTATGTTTATACTCATTTTACTATTTAAAAAGATAGTCAATTTAATTGCAAGGATGACAGCTTTAGAAAAACTTGCTAAACCTGAAAAAACTCAGACAGAAGAAATTAAGAGTGAAGTTGTGGATCATAAGGTTCCAGAGAGAAAGCCTGTTTTCACACAGTCACCCTTAATTTATCCGGTAACCGTACAGCAGTCGCCTGATGAAATGACTACACAAAATATTTGGGCTCCAATTGACATGATGGATTTACAAAGGTTTAAGGAGGCAATAGTATCTTATGGCATGCATTCCCCATATGTAAAGCAAATGTTAAACTCTTGGTCGACATATAATAGGATTACACCACAGGACTGGCGGGACCTGACACAGGCTGTTCTAGAGCCAAGTCAGAAAATTCAGTGGCACATTTATTTTAAGGATGAAGCTAAAAACATAGAAAAACAATGGAGGGATAAAGGAATACAAGTCTGCCAGGATCAGCTTATTGGAGAAGGCCAATATGCTTCATTACAAACACAATGTCTATATGATATCCAAACCTTAATTCTGTGTCGAACAGCAGCCTTGAATGCATGGGACAGAGTTGAGGAACCAGGAAAAAAAGCTGAGTCATTTACGAAAGTTACACAAGGCCCAAAAGAATCTTTCACAGATTTTTTACAAAGACTGGCTTCAGCAGTAAAGAGAATGGTCACCGATTCAGAAGCTAGTCGGATAATAATTGAATCTTTGGCCTTTGAGAACGCAAATGCAGCATGCAAAAGAATAATCAGGCCATTAAAGGCAAGATCTGCACCCTTGGAAGATTGGATTAGAGACACAGTTAATGTGGAGGCTCATGAACATGATGATATGTGGGTAGGAGAAGCAATTTCAAAAGGTTTGAGGAATGTTAGATGTTTTGGATGTGGAAAGCAAGGACATTTGAAAAGGGACTGTAAACAGGTCATTCCTAGGAACAATGTTTCTTCAAGGAACAATGGTAACAGAATGCCCCTTCCTTCTGGAGTATGCAGAAGATGTGGTAAGGGAAAACACTGGACCAATGAATGTAGATCAACAAGGGACAGACAAGGTAATCCTCTGCCTCAGTTTTCGGGAAACTCCCAGAGGGGCCTCTTGGAGGCCCCCACAGCAAATCCAGTTCAAACTTTTCCTGCAGTCGTAGAGGAAATCCCTGCTCAGAGCGATTAAATAACCAAATGCCTATCGAAATAAATCAAGCTGGTCAGGATGATGGAACAGAGAGAATAGAAAATTCAGGAAAAAACATAAAGAAAATTTTTTGGCAAACTTCTATTAATGAACAAAGACCAAAA